>JAKUCA010000124.1:0-25540 GCA_030567025.1 Geotrichum europaeum
TGAAGTATTCAATATGGGGAGTTTTGAGAAAATGGGCACCGAGAGGAAAGAAAAGATAAAAAAAAAAAAAAAAAAAAGAAGAGTAAAAAGATAGCGGGTTTGAAAATAGATTTTGTATCTATCTTTAGTGGGTTTGATTTACGGGTTTTTTCTTTTGTCTGTTTGACAATGATCTATAAAACCAACGGAAAATTATCTTCTAGCCAAGTAATAAAATTAAAAAAAAGTTTTTACGAAGGTGCGAGAGATTGGCTGGTTAAGCACGTGACTGAGATTAATTTCATGTGAAGTCAGAACCAACGCCACGCCCATTACTTTCATTACGTCATTTAGACCTACATTGTTACGTAAGTCTTTTTTTAAAAATAAAAAAGCTTAGTCAGTTCTTATAAGCAAAAATCCTATTTCTCTTTACCAAGGTCGGCCAACAACAAGCAACTTATTACTGGTACCATTTAGTATATATATATATATATATATATTAAATGCCATTTTTATTGATATGAGTTATTTCCAGACTACTTCAAAGTACCATCGCTATGAGGTGAGGGTACTTCTCGGGTTACATCAAATGCAGGTGGGATCTTTGAGACTCTGATAGTCCTGATCCCACGGAACACGCAATCGTTCCGGCGGCACAACCAAGGACCCTTAGAATCAGTAATGATTGAAGAAAAAAGAAAAAAGAAATCAATCTAACAAGAAAAAAAAAAAGTATATATCTTAATACCGGAATAAATATCAATAATTAATAGAAATAGATTAAAGCGGATATCGAGCAGAGAGATACTTGAAAACCTTTGTCTGTTCTGCCAAAATAAAAATTAAAATTGGGACACTGTATTGGTAAGTTTTGGTTAGTCGCAAGCCATAGCTTCGCTCTAGCAGCTTGTCGATAGTTCCCTGTAAAGTACATATGAACCCTGCTATTTTTTTTAAAACTGTTTTTTTTTTATTCCAGTACCAGGCTTATAACAATCAAATTATTCCATTGATTTGGAATCCCCATGTTTGATTTCTTGGAAGTTTTGGGCGTTGAACCGTGTATTGTTTGCGCGAACACTGGGTTTTAAATATGCAAACTATTACTGCCGCCGTTTGACCTCGAGGCTCGGATTAGGCAAAGAAAAAAAAAAAATACTCCCTCTCTATATTAACAGTTTACATCTATCTTAGATACTCATGCAATTGGTCAACTTCGACTCAACATATAATTACTTCTCGGAATAAAAAAATCTCACTGTTCTTTCGTACAGGTTGTTGCTCTGATTTTCTCATTGATTCTAACTAAATTAAAGTTTGGTCTCAGATGCAAAATTGCATGCGCTAGTGTAAGCATTTAGTCACAAAACAGGTAAAATTATATAAATCTTAGTCATTTTGCAAACTGCAATTAGGTAAATTACCATGATTTTTTTTTTTCTTTTTTTTTTTCCAAAGATAAAAATTTTTATAGACAAAATTGAAAAAAAATAAAATAAAAAAAATTGGAATAAGAATTGGGAAACAGGATTGACTCACCTCGTTTTCTTTCTTCTAACTAACAGCAATTAGTTCAACAACACCCTCCCCATATATCATATAATGTCTTCTGATCTGACTATCCTGCTTGTCGGTAATGGTGGTAGAGAGCACGCTCTCGCCTGGCGTCTTGCCCAATCTCCTTCCGTCAAAACCATCTTTGTTGCGCCTGGTAACGGTGGTACCGCTACTGGCCTCGACAAGGTGCAAAACGTCAACATTGCTGGTGATGACTTCTCCAAGCTCGTCCAGTTTGCCCTTGACAACAACGTTAATCTTGTTGTCCCCGGTCCTGAACAACCTCTTGTTGATGGTATCGAGACTTACTTTAGAAAGGTCGGTATTCCCACTTTTGGTCCCTCTGAGAAGGCTGCTGTCATGGAGGGCTCCAAAACCTTTTCCAAGGACTTTATGGCCAAGCACAACATCCCCACTGCTGCTTTCGGCAACTTCACTGACTTTGACGAGGCCAAGAAGTATGTGGACTCTGTTGATCACAACGTTGTCATTAAGGCTTCTGGCCTTGCTGCTGGCAAGGGTGTTCTTATTCCTCAAAACAAGGAAGAGGCCTACGCTGCGCTCAAGGAGGTCATGCAAGACAAGGCCTTTGGTAACGCCGGTGACGAAGTCGTTGTCGAGGAGTTTCTCGAAGGTGACGAGCTTTCCATTCTCGCTTTCTCAGATGGTTACACTGTGATTGATCTGCCTCCTGCCCAGGATCACAAGAGAATTGGTGACGGTGACACTGGTCTTAACACTGGCGGCATGGGCGCTTACGCTCCTGCCCCGATTGGTACCCCTGCTCTGCTCAAGGAAATTAGAGAGACCATTCTGCAACCCACTATTGATGGTATGAGAAGAGATGGTTTCCCCTTTGTCGGCATTCTCTTCACTGGTATCATGCTCACCAAGAATGGTCCCAAGGTGTTAGAATACAATGTCCGTTTCGGTGATCCTGAGACTCAGACCGTTCTTCCTCTTCTCTCCAAGGATACTGACCTTGCTCAAATTTTCCTTGCTTGTGCCGAGGGCCGTCTCGATTCTGTTAACATCAAGATTGATCCCGGCTTTGCTGCCACTGTCGTCATGTCTGCTGGCGGTTACCCGGAAAACTACAAGAAGGGTGACGTTATTACCATCGGCCAAGTTGCTGACAACACTCACATTTTCCACGCTGGTACCGCTGTGAAAGACGGTCAAATTGTCACTGCTGGTGGTCGTGTCATTGCTTCTTCCGCTACTGCTTCCACTCTTGAAGAGGCTGTCAAGAAGGCCTACGCTGGTGTCGAGAAGGTCTCCTTTGAGGGCAAGTACTTCAGAAAAGACATTGCCCACAGAGCTTTCCGCGACAGTAACAAGCCCCAGCAGTCTATCACCTACGCCCAGGCTGGTGTCTCTGTTGATGAGGGTAACAGATTTGTTGAAGAGATCAAGGCCAAGGTTAAGGCCACTCGCCGCCCTGGTGCTGACGCCGAGATTGGTGGCTTTGGTGGTATTTTCGATTTGAAGGCTGCTGGCTACGAGGATGCTCTGCTGGTTGGTGCTACCGATGGTGTTGGCACCAAGCTGAAGATTGCTCAGGCTACCAACATCCACGACACCGTTGGTATCGATCTTGTTGCTATGAGTGTCAACGATCTTATTGTGCAAGGTGCTGAGCCCCTCCTCTTCCTCGACTACTTTGCGAGTGGCAAGCTTGAGATTGAGACTGCTGCTGCCTTTGTCTCTGGTGTCTCTCAAGGTTGCGTTGAGTCTAACTGTGCCCTTATTGGTGGTGAGACCGCCGAGATGCCTGGTCTGTATGCTGGTAACGATTATGACTGTAACGGTACTTGTATCGGTGCTGTCAACCGCGATAAGGTTCTTCCCAGACTCTCTGAGTTTGCTGCTGGTGATGTCATTCTCGGCCTGGCCTCCAGCGGTGTTCACTCTAACGGTTTCTCTCTGGTCAGAAAGATTCTTGAGGTTAATGGTCTTAGCTACGAAGACAAGGCTCCTTGGACCACCGAGGACGTTACTGTTGGCCGATCGCTCCTGACCCCCACCCGCATTTATGTCAAGCCTCTTTTGGCTGCCATTAAGAAGGATCTCATTCTTGGTATGGCTCACATCACTGGTGGTGGTCTGATTGAGAACGTTCCCCGTGTTCTGCCCGAGCATCTTAACGCCGAAATTGACGTTACCTCGTACCCTCTCCCCTCCATTTTTAAGTGGCTTGCGCATGCTGGTAACGTCCCTGTCGACGATATTGCCAAGACCCTTAACATGGGTATTGGTATGGCCGTGATTGTCAAGCCCGGCGATGTCGATGCCGTCAGCCAGGTTCTCAAGGAGCAGGGTGAGACTGCCTACGTTATTGGTAAGCTCGTTGCTGGTGAGAGAAAGTGTGTCTTGCTCAACAAGGACAAGTGGTTTTAGAGACTTTTCTAATGTTATGTTTTGATACTGGTTTTTTTTTTTTTTTCTTCATATTTTTCTTATTTTGTATAAATTATTTGTTTTTCATGTTCAATGGCTAGGTGCTATGTTAATTCAAAGTACAATTTTGAATTTACTTTTTTTTTTTTGATTTGGTTTTAAAGTCCGGAGGTTGACACAGGTTTTGTAATACAAAAAATTTGAGTAACAGAAACAATCGTGAAAAAATACATTAAACTCGTAAAATAAATAAAATTACAAACTACAAAACTTTTATATCAAGTAAGAGACAACTTAGTAGAAGAAACCAAGAATCTTGCCAGCAACATGCTTTCTTCTGGCCTCCTCGTGGTCCATAATACCAGCAGAGGTGGTGAGGATGATGTAACCGAACTGACGGGAGGGGAGGAGGTTGGTGACCCACTTCTCAACATCGCCAATTCTGACGTTGAAACGGGGAGAGATGACACCAGCCTTGTTGAGACGGCCGTTAAGCTGAACAACAATCTTGCCAGATCTGTGGTCATCAACGTACTCAAACTCGTCAATGTAACCTTGAAACAACTGTTGTTAGTGACCGAACCTTCATGTGTATAATAAAATAAAAAAGCAAAAAGCAAAAAAAAAAATGTCAAGAAAAAGTAAACGACAGAAAAGGTAGAAGATTTCTCAACCGTCGTGTAAGAAGCATTCTCATGTGAATTTGTTTTCTCGAACATCTAAAAGACAGATAGGGACGGGAAACCGACAGTCCATCCAGTTATCAGTTCGAAAATAAAGATAATAAAAAAAAAAAATGGAAAAATGGAAATTAAGGCAAAACATACCATGAGCTTGCATAACAGTCAAGAACTTGATGATAACCTTAGAAGAGGGTCTGATCAAGACCTGTCTCTTACCAGTCTTCTCAGCGTTGGTAATAGCCTTAAGAGCGTCAGCGAGAACAGAAGTGCGAGTCATGTTGAATTATATCTGCATAAGTTAGTCAATAATGATCTACGAATAACAAAAGCATTTAAGAAAGGTTGTGTAGTCATTCACGCTTGAAGAGTATCCCCGCAACATTTAAGTGCTAGGGAGTCAACAAACAGATGCTGGACAATAAAGGTGTATCGCACTCCTCCTAGCATTTACACCAATGAGGGATAGCGAGACCAATATCAAGGAATGACTTACATATCAATTCGTGATTATGGTTGCAGAATGATAGTTTAGAAAAAAGTGTGAGAAAGGAGAAAAGAAAATTTTTCACATCAAAGTTTTATAATGTGGAAAATGAACGATGCAAAAAAAAAAACTGTGTTCAGTCTGAAATGTTTGCCAGACTGAAATAACTTACCCTATCCCAAGTCACGTGAGGGATGGTCTAAATCTTAACATCTCCGAATGTCATGTCGAGTCTGCTACTCGGTCTGTTGCCAAACTCATATTAAGAAAAAAATGTCACTTGGACTGGGGTCAACTGAAGTTGAAAAAAGGAAAGCATTTCTTAAGGTGAGTAGTATTATGTTCTTACAATGTTTTTTGTACTAACAGCTTTTGTAGGTGAAAGATCAATGCGTTTCTATCTCGCAGCTGACGCTTGTGCCCGACAAATCGTTCAATCCTGATTCTTCAGAGCTTTCTTCGAGACTACGAAACCTATATAATACATTGACATCTATTGAAAATGCAGATGATATCTTTGACGCATCGTTTGCTGATTATGTTTTTTTCCCGATTTCACATCTTCTACGAAAGCCAGCGCTAGGGGATCTTACGACTGAGTACGTTTTTAAGATCCTCGACTTTCTCATCATCCATGCATGGTCCAAAAGCTTGGAGCCCGAACTTGCCAAACAATTGTTGGTTTTATTTACATTTTTAGTTGGTGGGGCTCCTAGTCCAAAGGATAAGATCAATGACAAGCTTAAGCTCAACGAAACCGGGGCTGCGGGCTGTAATGCAATTAATTCATTGTTCCTGGCAGTTGCAGGTCTTCCAAAAGTTCACAAAGTTTTCAGTAATGGTATAGAAGAACTACCTTCACTGGGCCATACTGTTACTGTGCTACTTGACTGTGCAGTTTTGGGTGAAAAGAATATTGAACTGCAAATTAACAGTCTGAAGGCAATGATCACGCTTGCGTCAAAAGTCTTCAAAAGTGGCGATGTCCTAGCAGCACTGACGCCAGGTATAGTCTCAGCGATTACAAAGATTCTTTCTCAAAAGAATGGTGGAAAGCGGAATTATAAAGTTTTGGTCAAAGCGCTAGACTTGTTTGCTGTCACCCTCATTAAAGTATTTAATGATCAAGACCTCAATCTGCATAAAAAAGACGACACGATACCATTAGACATAAAAGCATTTCGAACTAACTCATGGCTAAGTGCATCTCAAAGTCAAGTCAAAATTTCACTTAACACCTTCTCGTACATTCGAACCCATACCCGTACAGAAGTTCTCACTGCATTATTACGATTTTCCCTTGATCTACTCACATCTTCTTTATATGCACTTAGCAACTGTGTCTCAATACTGGTGGATAATGTGGTATTTATCGGCAGCTTGAAATCAGTAGTTGATCCATCGCTGGTAAACGATACTCTTTTTCAATTTGGGGTTTTGCTGGAAAACAATACATTTATCCGCGACAGTTTGAAGGAGCGGATGTACGAGTGGATCAGCTCTCTTCCTCGTCTGCTTTCTAATCATGATGAGTCTCAGGCTCTATTAATTCTTAATGTCATTGTCACTGGTATCAAACTCCTTTCTTCATTTGCTTCATCATCCTCTACTGAGATTGAATACTTTGAATCGCTCTTTTCTACAACCTTGCAGGACGCTCTAAGTTTGAAGATAACCTCGAAAGTCCTACCTACGCTATTACCCCAGCATAATGAGTTGGTAAATATTGCGACTTCTACAGATCTAGTGCTATCAAAGAACAGCGGTGGTTCATTCAAAGATCTTGGTTTAAGGTTGGCCAATGACTTGGTTGAAATTGAGCTGGTTCAGGCATTGTCATATTTTGGCTCCATAACCACGTCTACCGCTAGTTTTGAAAATTTGATGATGCAAGTTCAGAATGCACAAAGCCCTTCATCTAAAGCCCTTTTGGCATGGATGTCTGTCAACTTTTTCAAGGGCCTTGTTTTCAATAGAGGATCCGAAGTTGATCAGTGGCTTCTGACTGACGATGGTACAAGCAGCGAAGCACTCACCAAGCCCCAGAAGGACGATGCTGCTATTGCGATGTATACCTTTTGCAGTGATATTTTGACAACCGCTACGTCTTCCTTAAATGTGGTAAAAGGGAACGAAAGGTTTGATGATGCTCTTCTATGTATTGCCCTTGAAGGTATTGGGCAGGTTGCGGCCTACATGGGAACTGATTTCCAAACCGAACTCATGGATGTACTCTATGGTTTATTTGATTTTCTTGGCTCTTCCAACTCTGTGGTGAGGGCAACCGCACAGCGCGCCATTATCTCTGTGGCACGAAGCTGTGAGTATCCTGACGTCAGGACCCTTTTGGTTGAAAACTCTGACTACATCATTGATACTCTCTCAATTAAACTCAACACGCTTGATTTTTCAGTCCAGGGCCCTGTAAATCTTGCGACGTTGGTTAAACTATCTGGTGTTGGAATAATTCCTTACTTGGACGATGTTATTGGATCCCTCTTTAGCATTCTGGATAATTACCATGGATATTCGTCTATCACTTCTGGTGTTTTCCAAGCGCTTGAATCGGTCGTGGAAGAAACCAGCAAAGCGTATAATCAAAAGCTGCTGGATGGTGCCAATCAAGGAGATCCAATTACAATTGAATCTAGGTTTCGATATACGTCAGATTTCAGCAGCCTGTTGAAGAGCTTTGACGCTAAGCCAGAGGTGCCTGATTTCGGTGACAAGGATGGAGCTAATGACGATTTCTTAAAGCACGATGGTAAACCGTTCAAGTCTGAGCATAAGAACGATCTCACCGAAGTAGACAGCGACGATGAGGATGAAGACTATCTTAATTTCAAAGAGAATGAAGTCAACCCAACGACATCACTAGACAATCCTCAGGAGCAAGAACTGAAGAAGTGGAAGTCGCCTGTTCCAAAAGCATCTTATGAGCAGATCCAGAAAATTGTTGGCTACACCGACCGCTTTTTGACACATGAGTCAGCAAGCCTTCGTAATCAACTGCTGCAGCTGACGGCCACGGCACTACCAGTGCTTGCATCAAATCAGGAGTTATTCTTACCAAGTGTGAACGACATATGGCCCTTTGTTGTGTCACAACTAGACGATACTGAAGTGTTTATTCTGGAGACCGCTTTGAAGCTCATTGGTTTGTTGTGTCAACATGCGCGTGATTTCATGACCACACGCGTGACAGCTGTCTGGAGCAAGCTCAAGACCCTGCTGCCAAGCACTGCTAGATCTCGCCGACGCGTGGCCGGAATGACAACATCAGCGGTTTCGAAGCGCTATCAACGGGTGGAGTATCCTAAATTCTCCTCTGAGCAGCGCATCCTTGACGCGGTGCTGGATTGCCTCGCGTTGATCACAAAGTATACTCGGTTAGAGACTACTGTTTTTTACGATATCCTAGACAGCGTCAGTATCTATCTCGATGATTACAAAGAATTGGCAAAGTCTTTAGATGAAATCAACTCGGATGCTGTCTGGTTTGAAATGAAGAAGAACAGTGGGCATCCAGAGATTGCTCTCGATATTGAGCGCTACCCCCAGTTTATTCCTTTTGTGATTTAATGATATACAAAAGTTAAATTATTTAATTTATACAATAAAGTAGCGAATCGCATCAAAATTTACATTTGTTAAGAGGAATTAATCCTAATTTGAATCATCCTCTTTGAGGGTAACCTTGTTTAGCGGACGGTAAATGGGAGTCCACATCTGCGACTTAACCCAAGCAAGTCTCTCAGGATAAGACTCGGGCACTTTAACGTTGGTATCAGTGCCAGGAATCTTTTCATTTTCAATGCGAGCAACGCCATCCTTAATGGCCTGTCTGACGACGGAGGTGGCAACTTGGGCAGAGATCTCGCGAATATTGACAATGTCAGGAAGCAGTCCTCCCTCAGGATCAGTCAAAATAGGTGACTGGGACGAAAGCGAGTCAACACACGCAGCAATCATGTTTTTGGTGATGTGTGTGGCTCTTGACAATACAGCTCCAAGGCCAATACCAGGAAAGGTAAAGCAGTTGTTATTCTCTGAAATGATACGACCATGGACTGGCGGGAAAGGCGAGCCCGTGGCAACGAGGACAGAGCCGTTAGTCCACTTTATCAGGTCAGCAGGGACAGCCTCGTGGAGGCGGGTCGGGTTACTCAATGGGAAAATGATGGGTCTTTCGACATGTGCGTTCATCTCCTTGACAGCGTCTTCGGTAAAGGCACCGGCGTTTGTGGAGCAGCCAATAAGAACATGGGGCTTAAAAGCACCAATAATTTCCTTAAGCGAGGTTGTGTCAAAGCCTTCAGTTTCGTTTGCATCAACCAGGAAGCCAGCTTGGAACTCAGAGTATGTCGTGCTCTTGGTAGTCAGGAGGCCCTCTCTGTCAATAAGCCAAATGTGTTTCTTTGCCTCCTCGAGGGTAAGACCTTTAGTAAGCAGGTGGTCGGTAATCTGCTCTGCAATACCCATGCCAGCACTACCGGCTCCATAGATGAGGATGCGAACATCCGTGATCGTAATCTTGACTGTTTTCAGAGCGGCAGTGATCGCACTGAGAGTGACAGCACCGGTGCCCTGGATGTCATCATTAAAACAGGCCAGCTCACCTTTGTATTTGTCAAGAATCCTGTGGGCGTTCTTGACACCAAAATCCTCAAAGTGAAGAACCGCATTGGGGAATTGAATCTTTACACTTTTGACAAAGTTGTCGATAAAAGTATCATATGCTTCGCCCCTGATACGATTAAATCTGTTACCCAGGTACAGAGGGTCGTCGAGCAAACTTTGTCTGTCAGTGCCTGTGTCCAGAACAACAGGGACCACACGCGACGGGTGAATGCCGGCACATAGGGTCATCAGCGCCAGCTTAGCAATGGAAATTCCAATACCACCAGTACCTTGATCACCAATGCCTAAAATTGACTCACCATCAGTGACAACAATATAGTCAATGTCCTCATTGGTGCCGAAAACTGACAAGCGCTTAACGATTTCTTCTTTGCTGGGTCGAGTTATGTCGAGGAAGCAACCCTCGGGTCTTCTGAACAAGTGAGAATATCTCTCAATGGCATCTCCCTGAGTAGGAGTATAAATGATACCAAACATTTCCTTAATGTGAGTGAGCAGCATTCTGTAGTAGAGGCACTCATTTTGATCTTTCATACTCTGGCAAAAAGAGTTTTTCGCAAGATCATTAGGGCATTTTTTGAACTGACTGTAGGCACGCTCGACCTGGTCCTCTGCAAGCAATTGAGTTAGTAAACGTCATGTAAAAAAAAAAAAATTATCTAGAAGCATGTCTAACAAAAGTCAAACTGTTGTGAGAGTGAGCAATTGGCGTACCCAGGTTGTTTTCATGAACGGGGAGCAGGCCAACAATATCAAACTCCTCGCGCTCCTTAAAAGAAAACGCAGTGCCCTTGTTTAGAGCCGGATTGTTGAGCAAATCTTGGCCAGTGAAAGGGCAGTCAATTGGGCCCTCAACG
Organism: Geotrichum europaeum; assembly: GCA_030567025.1. Lineage (NCBI taxonomy): Eukaryota > Fungi > Ascomycota > Dipodascomycetes > Dipodascales > Dipodascaceae > Geotrichum > Geotrichum europaeum. The sequence goes on from JAKUCA010000124.1 coordinate 10,605, forward strand.
GAGAGACGAGTTTTCATGTGGTGCATAATTATTGTATGTGTGGATATTAATGTTGATAAATATGTTGCAGATAAAGGAAGAAGGAAAGAAATATCATAAAAAAAGGGAAGTATTTATACTTTGGAAATCGTAACCAACATGAGAGTTCCACCACAGGTTGTAAAATCTTTGGGGATTTTAGGACTTTGTCTGGAGGTAATTGCAAGATCAAAGCAGTTTGCTGATCGCAGCCAACAAGTCTCCTGATGGTACTATGCGGCTTTTACCGGGTGTTGATTTTTGTTCAGAAAAAGGTGGTTGGTTGCTTGGGTACCAGAGCTTTGCCATGCAATTGCACAAAAAGGTTTCTGGGGTGATAATCAAGTGATTTAAAAAGGGCATAAAAATGCCAGTGTGGGGTTAATTGGCCTGACTTTTGAAAAATAATTTCATCATGAAGCTGAGACAAAGCACATGATGATTATTGTTGGAATATGTTGGCTGAAAACGACCTATTCCAACTCCTAGATTATTGCTGATTATCGTTGGAGTACAAGCGAGTACGGGGCTCATGGCTACTAAAACAGGAACAGACTCTCGTATGGTGATTTCCCAAGTCATTCAGGCCAGCAAACCCCAGACTATATTGCCATCTGCACCATTATAGAAAAGCCAACTACAAAGCATTGTAATCTATTAAAAAAAAAAAAATGAGCATCAGTCATAACAATTTAGATCTTTATGTAGCTACGTCTAGTCCAGTTTAGGTCTCCGTTTTTACTCGAGTGGATGATCTCGTTCTACGCTGCGTTGTATTCGTGGAGATTGTCGTCTCCTCGACCTTCACTCGCTTGGCTCTTTTTGGTGCTGCCTTGTTCTTAAAGTACTTGCTTTCCTCCTCCCCGTCATCCTCCCTTGAGGCCTCTTTCTTGACGTCTGGGGTTTTCTTGCGCTTGTTTCCACTAGAACCAATTAGCTTCTGGAGCTCGCTCACATAGGAACTAGTCCGCCCGCCCACCGTTACAAAGCTGATTGGGTAACCTTCGTTGGTTTTCTGAACTTCTTTCTTTGCGCGAGTCTTGCCCCATCGGTAGAGCATGAGCCAGTTTTTGGGAAAAGCCTGAGTGTTGCCCTCGACTTTGACAACATAAGAGCAAACATACAAAAGAGTGGCGTAGAGCAATTCTGCCTTGTCGTCGGGAATCGTGTTTGTTGGTTGTGCCGGATGGATCCGGGCCTGAAATAAGAGCTCATCAGCAACCCAGTTACCAATTCCTGCGAAAAACGCCTGATCCATCAAAAACGACTTGATTGCGGCTGTGCGCGACTTGAGCAGTGCTAGAAATGCCGGTTTGGCAAGAATTGGCTTGTGCACTGAGTCTGGAATTGAATAATCAGGCCCACTTCTGACAAGCGGTTCCTGTTGCATTAAATCTGATGTTGTTTCGGCAGTCAAAAGCCGAACCCGGGCCAGCCGTCTTGCGTCGATAAATGCCATTTCGGTTCCATCCTCAGTAGTTATTAAAAACTTCCAAAAGCGAGGCGGCCATTCTTGGTCGGGGGCCTCGATTACTTGGGGTTGTGTCTCTATCACCTCGGTGTTGGTGGTACTTTTTTCAAGGGCCTTTTTATCACCGCCGTTTTCCATGACAATGTGTTCTGTTGTGTAGCCCTTGATGACAACCCAACCAGTCATACCAAAATGCATCAGCAGTTTCATGGAAGAGTCCTCCAAGGATGCCCAAAAGAGCTTGCCATGGCGATCAAAGGACTGAAATTTGTGGCCAGTCAACGAAGTCTCCAAGACAGACTTGGTCAGCGGTGCGACTAACACTATCGAATCGTCCTGGGCGGTGACAGACTTAATAACTTTGCCAGTAAGAAACCTGCGCAAAATAGCCGTCGCATGAGCTACTTCCCCTAATTCAGGCATGTTGATATTGTTGTGCTTGGAGTGTTGCTTTGAGTCTTGACGAATGAAAAAAAAAAAAAAAAAAAAAATTCGCCAGCTTAAACTAGAAGGCAGACAAATTGGGAACTATTTCATTTGGTTCTGTATGGACACAAAGCTTAGATCCTCTATAACGAAAACATTCAAACCCTCGCTGATCCTAATCTTCTCCTTCTCCCAACGCTCATGTTTCTACAATTATAGAACTCAATTCCTAGTTACTAGGTATTTTTTGCAATGTCATTTATTATTACATCTAGCTTTGTCACTTGCCTTCTGCCTCGTCTACTTCAGATTCCCATCCTCTGGGATTTAGTCTCTAATTGAATCGGGTGTGCAGCAGCCCGAGCCAATGTGCGCGTGCACAATGGGCCGGTACTCGGGCTTCCACATCTGCGACTTGACCCAAATGAGACACTCATCATATGAATCCGGGATGTGGACCTTCTCCGTGTCGGACCCGGGGACGAACTCCTCCTCGACTTGTGCAACACCGTCGCGCTTAGCCTGCTGTACGACAGATGTAGCGATCTTGGCTGAAATCTCGCGGATATTTGCAACGTGCGGGAGAAGGCCGCCATTGGAATCCGTGAGAATGGGCGATTGGGAAGCAAGACTATCAACACACGCGGCAATCATGTTTTTCGTAATATATTGGGCGCGGGATAGCACTGCACCAAGACCAATACCTGGGAATGTGAAACAGTTGTTGTTTTCGGAAATTTCGCGGCCATCAACTGGTGGGAAGGGCGAGCCTGTGGCGACCAGAGCATTTCCATTCGTCCAATTGAGAACATCGCTGGGAACGGCCTCGTGCAAGCGAGTCGGGTTGCTAAGCGGCATGATAAGCGGACGCTCACAGTGCTTGTTCATTTCGCGGACAACCTCCTCAGTGAAGGCGCCGGCCTTAGTCGAGCAGCCAATGAGAATGCGTGGCTTAAAATGTCTAATAATCTCAACAAGAGATGTCGGGTCGTAGCCTTCGGCGTTGGCAGGATCAATGGCGAAGGGGATCTGACCAACAGTGAGGTTCTGCTGACCCTGGATGATAAGACCATATCTGTCGACAAGCCAGATGTTTTTTCTGCACTCCTCATCCGACAGGCCTTTGGTCAACATGTGATCAGCAAGTTGCTCAGCAATGCCAACACCAGCCGATCCAGCGCCAAAAACAAGAATTTTGGCATCCACAATGTTTTCTCTAAGTGACTTGGAGGCGGCAGCGATGGCGCTCATTGTCACGGCTCCTGTGCCCTGAATGTCATCATTGAAGCATGGCAACTCAGTACGGTACTTGTAAAGAATACGGCGCGCGTTTAACACACCGAAATCTTCAAAATGAACTACGGCCTTGGGGAACTGGTTTTTGACAGCGTTGATGAACTTGTCAATGAATTCGTCGTAGCGTTCGCCACGAACGCGCGGGAAGCGGTTTCCAAGATAGAGAGGGTTGTTACGGAGAGATTCGCGGTCAGTACCAGTGTCAAGAACAACGGGGATGGCGCGGGATGGGTGAATACCTGCACAAAGCGTCATAAGTGCCAGCTTAGCAATAGAGATACCGATGCCGCCAATGCCCTGGTCGCCAATACCAAGAATAGATTCACCATCGGACACGACAATGTAGTCAACCTCATCAAAGTCGCCGAATTCGGCGAGACTCCGCTCGATATCATCAGGATGGTCAATACTAAGAAAGCAGCCTTCGGGTCTTCTAAACAATTGGGAGTACTTTTCAATTGCTTCACCCTGGGTGGGGGTGTAAATCTATAAAAAAAAAAAAAAAAAATCCCTAGTTAGAATCCAATTCTGTTTAATGCTTGATGGAAAAAAAAAAAAATAACTTACAATCTTGAGCATTTCTTTAATATGAGTGAGAACCAAGCGGTAGTATAAAACCTCGTTTCGATCTTTTAGACTTGTCAAAAAGGTATTTTTTGAAAGGTCGGATGTATGACCCTGGTATTGCCGATAGGCACGCGAGACCTGTTCTTCAAGGGAACTGATATGAGGAGGGAGTAGGCCAATAAGATCAAGATGCTCACGCTCCTTTTGAGTAAAAGCAGAACCTTTATTAAGCGAGGGGATATTTAGCAGCTCCGAGCCAGTATAGCTACTCTTGACGGGGCCTTCGATGGAAAGGCGTGTAAACTTGGTTTTGACCATTGTTAAATGCCACGATTAAGTTTATGTAATTGAAAATGGTATTAAAAAAAATGTAATTGTAAACAGAAATGAATAGTAGTTGTTTAGTAAAAAAGAATGAGAAATGGTTGATGTTCTTGTCTAGTCCTTTTATATTTTTGAGTTACAACTGGCGATGATTAACAAGATACTTATAAGTGGACCGATGCTTGCCGAGTTTTTTTTTTTTTTTTAAAAAAAAAGCATTTCACTTTACAGCAGTACCTGGCTTTGCTTTTTTTTCTTTTTTTTTCGGTGATTATTTTAAATCGTCTGGGTCTGGCCAGTCGTCTGTGCATGAATGTAGGTGCGGACCATCTAGCTCTTTTGTTGGTTCATAATGGCAGGCAGATATTAATTTCGTGTTAAAAATAAATACAAAATCAACTGTTGTTGCTGTTTTCATGAAAGAAAGGCCGCTGCATATTTTTTTTTTTGTGATCATTAGCCGTTGATTTTCTTGACCTTCTATAGAATCTTCAATTTGATTTTTTTTTTTTTCATACATATCTCTTTATTCTTTAAACAATTTTTTTAAAGTTGTGTGAAATTAAGTTCCCAAAGTTTCATCTCTCTGCCCGAGAGTTGGCAGCTAGTCCCAGTAATAGTGCGAGTTAGCCGTACTTTTTATGACGGAGAGAATAATACGAGGCCAAAAGCTTTAATTTCAACCCGTCAAAATATACATTTTTTTTCTTTTTTAGGATTTGAAAGATTTCCGAATATCGGCGAGCCAGGAGTTGAAAGGCCCTATGTAAAAAAAAGCAGTTGGAAAAATGATTGTGTCTAACCTGACCTTGTCGAATCTTAAGGGAGGTCGCAAGGGTTTAAATGCCCCGATGATGATGATGGCATCCTTCTCTAAAATTCCATTAGCACCTCATTATTGCAGCTGGTGGAAACAATATAAACAAGAAAAGATTAAAAACAAAATATAATTCCAACTTGAACCTCTTTATCTGCAGGTAATAATCATTGTCATGTTATGGCGGCATCACTTCAGCTTTCCGATAAAGTTGGTCTAAGGAATCAAAAACGAGTCGGATTGTTGCGGAATAATGTTTTTCCGTACCCAAAGAAAAACCTGAAAGCCAGACAAGTCCATTATTTTGCTCATCAGAATAATTGACTACTTGAACGCTATAGGCAGCTCTCAAGCTTTGTAGATCATGCCTTCAGTTTAAAAAAAAATCAAGACAAAAAACTTTTTAGCAACAGTTTGATGGTGATGTGTTGTAGATTTCTTTTTTTGTTTGAAAAATTATTGTGCGTGCGTATTAGGCCGTTGCAAGTTGTTATTATTATTGTGCACGATACGGCATCAGTGGGATAATCAACACTTTTTGTTTTGTCAAGGGCAAAATATCTGCATCGGATAAATTCAGGTTGACAGGCGTGGCAAGAAACGTGCATTGACGCTGGAGCAGAAAAAAAAAAAAGTGATGTTTGAGGGGATAACGAGATTGTCACCATTTTTGTCACTTAAAAAAAATTACCATAAACTCCCTCATTGATTTACTCTATATATTTTATCATGAAACAATGGCTATCTAAGGAGAAATTGGGCAACTGCTATTGCGGGTGGCACAAGTCTGTTTTCCCACTGCTAAAATCTGCTGTCACAAGTTGTCATCTGCGTAGATTAATGACGTAAATGAACAACGGTTCATGCCCTTAATTTCCAACAACTGGGAGTGATGCAATCCATGTGCATCGGAACGTAGTTACTCGAGAGGTATTTTTATCTTTTTTGTTTTCTCATGTCCGTTTCAAGTTGAAATTTGCACCATTTCTGCAAATGTCAAAAAAGCTCAATATATTACTTATGTTGCTGCTGTAAGACCTATTGTTTTAGCGTCGGGCGTGAACTGGCCACGGATCACCGCACTTTTTTCTACTCCAGATCGCCGGTTCTTTCCGCTGTCAATCGTTCAAGGGGAAAGGAAGGAAGGATTGATACCAAGTATGATTGCAACCCAATTTTACAATATAATTACCGTCAAAACTCTTCATGTTATAGTGTAATATTAGATGGCATTTTTGTTGGAGCTTGAATGTCGACAGCGTTTAAAGCTGTTGAATTTCTGTTTTGTAAAAGGCGTGATAGTAGCTATCTTCGGGCCTTGTTGATCCTGTTGCATGATGAACAATGCACACTACTGTAAACTACAGGTTACAAGTAGCGTAGTTATTCTGCTACAGTTTCATGATAAGTGAGACCGTTGGCCGTCTTCAACCTTGACTGTTGGAGCTCGGGAAGCTGGAAAGCAGTCTAAAAACAATGGTAGTGATTGTTACAGGCGCTATTTTTGAATTCACTCACCACCGCAGCGGTTCAAAACCTCTTGGCCAGCATTATTGACAGTTAAAAATCATGTATACTGATTAAAGTTATTTGGCCTAGTTTTCTATTTTCTAGATTGTTGGCTAAAAAAAAAAATAGTTATTGTTCTAATATCTAGAAATTACATAGCAAAAGTCTATGAAAAAAGAACTTATAGCTCTAACACGTATATCCATGATAAAATAACGCTCTCAGTGCGTTTAAAGATTTTTGACATTTGATGGTAAATCTATTTTCTACACTAATATTTATTTTTTTAAGCTGTTGAACGGCTGTAAACTAAGGATATAGCGACCTGTAAATTGATAATTGAATGAATTAGCTAATCACAAAAGTATTTAATCTCAAATACTTGTATAAAATGCGTTTAAATGTTTATTCTCTTTTTTTCTTTTGGCCATGTCTATAAAGACTTCTAGAACCCATGGGGGAGGAGGTTTAGTCGGTTGAAGGGAGCTGAGCAAATGGCGCAGAGGATGCATAAAACTACAACCCTAACCCTTTATCTTTTTTAGCGGATTTAAAAAGTCAATTCTTTTTTTACACGTGACATATATATAATTTAATCATAAGTCTCAAGTGTCATTATTTTAAAAATGGCGTCACCGGGGACTGACTCGTCGAGGGGATGCAAACTGTTTGCTCTTTAAAAAGTCCAGTAATCTGCCACGTTCACCAACGTTCACCAACGTTCACCAACGTTCACCAGAGGCCTTTCCAAATATTTTTTCAAATTTTTAGCAGATTACTATCTTCATCATCTTGTAAATTTTCGAAGACAATGGAAGAACTCAAACTAGAGAGGCCTAACCGAAATGGCATTGTCTGCTAATCATCTGACCAAGAAGGAGTTTTTTTTTAATGTTCAGAAAAAAGTTTTCAATTTTTTCAATTTTTTTTTTTTTTTCAAATCTTATAAATATTAGAACTGGTCTGTCCCTTTTTTGCTTCCTTTCCCCTCCCTTCAACTCAAATCTCGATTGACCACAGCCATGTTGGAAAAACTCCCCGTTCTTGCTGACTACGACGTTTCGCCTCTCACTGGTTTTCTTCCAGAGACCCTCCCTCTTCGACGCCTCAACCCTTACTTTGACGCCTGGGAAAATATTGTCGAAAACTTGCCCGCTCTGGTGCTTACGCGAAAGGTGCGTCCACTCGTTGACGCCATGCCACACCTCGACACAAAGCATTTGCAAAACGAACCCGAGTGGCGCCGCGCTGTTTCGATTCTTTCATTTATTTCGCATGCCTATGTTTGGGCTGGTGATGCCCCCTCGGACCATATCCCAACGCAGCTGGCCGAGCCATGGCTCGCTGCCAGTGCCCATTTCGACCTCCCGCCCATCTGCTCGTACGCTGGCGTCTGTCTATGGAATCACAAAACGATTATCCCTGTGGATAATCCAGAGAAATGGACGCTCGACAATATTGCAACCCTCAACACTTTTACTGGCGCTATTGACGAGAGCTGGTTTTATCTGGTAAGCACTGCCATTGAGCGCCAGGGTGCGCCGTGCCTGACCACGGGCCTTGCGGCCATCCGCGCCTGTCGTGAAGACCAGCCCGAGGTGGTGGTAAAGAACTTGCAGCTTCTGGCCGAGGCTATTGACGAGCTTACGACGACGCTCATGCGCATGTTTGAGATGTGTGACCCACATATTTTCTACTTTCGTCTGCGGCCCTACCTAGCTGGCTGGAAGAATATGGCTGATGCTGGTTTACCCAAGGGCGTACGCTACGGTGATGAGACTGAATACCGTCAGATCTCTGGCGGAAGCAATGCCCAGAGCTCTCTTATCCAGGCGCTCGACATTATCCTTAACGTTGAACATCACCCCACGGGCACCCGCAGCCGCAACAAGGCTGGCCTCCCTACCGACCGCTCTGACAGAAAACCAGAAAAATCAAACAATAATTTTATTCATGAAATGCGCAAGTATATGCCTATTAAGCACCGCGAGTTTCTTGAGCATCTTACGCTGGTAGCGCATATCCGCGACTATGTGTTTGCTAACGCCGAGCGCGAACCCGCATTGGTTATTTCCTATGATGCATGCCTGGCAATGCTGCGCAATTTCCGCGACAAGCATATTCAGATTGTATCGCGCTACATTGTAATTCCATCACAGCAGGCCAAGAAGCAAAAGGACAATTTGACCAAGCGCGAGGGACTTGCTGCCAACTCTGACAAGAAGAATGTTGAGCGCGGCACCGGCGGTACTGCTTTGATTCCGTTTTTGAAGCAAGCACGCGATGAAACCGGCGACCCCGCTGTTGGATCTTGGGCCCGAAGAATCCTGTCTGAGAGAGTGCAAACTGGCGAGTTTGCAACGGCCCCGGCAACCACAACTCCCAAACGACCGGCGGCAGCTATGGAACCTGAGCCAGAGGCTGTTGCTGCTACTGAAGCCTCTCCCAAGATGTCGACTTTTAAAAAGGTCAAGACAGCTTTATTTGGTTCCCCCAAGCCAGAGGAAGAGGAGACAAGACAAGTTGGTCTCTCTGGTGATTGGAAAACATCCAAGGATAAAGGGGGCATTCCACACTGGTAGACAGGCTACTGCATGACATGATGATGATGACGATGAATGACGACAAAAAAAAAAAAAGTGATGATAAAATGTAAAAAGAGAGAGTACATATTATACAATAAATTATATCTTGATAAATATTAACAGTTCATGGAGTGCAAAATAAAATAAAAAAGTTGAGGATGGTGCAAGGAGTTCAAGTACGGCGACTAGGAGGAAGGCCAGGTTTAACCACCCGGATATTAAACTTGTAGGGTCGTTGCATAACAACGACAGAAACAACAAAGCGAGTATTGGCAAAGTCGTTAAAAAGAATCCTAACCACGCGCATAAAAAAAAAAAAGGGAAGAGTAGAAATATGTTGGTTTTTTTTTTTTGGTTGGTGAGAGTTTGGACTTTTGAGCACTTGAGTTTGTGATTGCAGTGTCGTTTTTGTAATTATTGGTATTTATTAAGGAATTATTCTGGTCTTGAATTTATAAGTTGGTTTTTTTTATTGGTGATTTGGGCTCGCTTTTAATACGGCAAGATGAGCTATATACGAGTCAATAAAATAATGATGATGAGAGAAAATTATTAGCTATATACATGTAAGTGCTCAGACTATTGAGAGAAAAAAAATAAATAAATAGCAATAAAACAGCGGTTTTGGTTATTAGAGATTTGGGCTCAAATTTTAATAAAACCCGTTGTTGTTTTTTTGGTTCCGAGTAAGTTCCGTGTGAGTTCCGTGTGAGTTCCGTTGGCGTCAGAAGCGGCTGTGTATATCACGTGATATTGATAAGATTAAAAAAAGACTAACCATTTATAGACCGTTTTCTGACCCTGATTTGACCACTTTTTTTAACCAAAATACTAACCACGGCCAGTGGCAAGCAACGGTCGCTGTCGCCGGTTCTGCTGCTGTTCCGGTATTTGTTCGGACCATAAGTTCGGAACTCCCTGCACTACATGCATTATCATTATTATTATTATTATTATCATTATTATTATTATTATTGTTTTTTTTTTTTCCATTCATATTGCCTCTTCTTCTTTTTTTTTAACATCCTCCAGTTTCTATTTTTGCCTCGCCCGTTGTTTGCCCTTTTTCTCCTTTTTTCAACCCTCAGCAATTCAAACTATTATAACTACTATTACTACAACAACTACAACTATACTTACTGCTCACTTATAACCGAGCCCTCCTTATCTTCTTTTCATTCATCTCCTTCTTTCTCCCCCTTTTTTTTTTTTCTTCTTCTTCTTCTTCTTCCTTGTTCTTTCTTGCGTTCTCGTGTCTATAATGCCAGCCCATTCTTATGAACGACTTGACAGCGGTGCCGACAACAGTAACACGACCGTCTTTGAGGTCCCATCAGAATTACAAATACACGGTGAAGACGAAAATGACAACCTGCAAAATCATGCTGTCAATGACCACGCCAACGAGGAACTCGACCATCTTGTCGATGCATTCGATGGCTCCTCAGATAGTGACATTGACGACAGCGACTGGGATGACGACCGCCAGATCGACCAGTCGGACTCTGACGGCATTGTAGACACGGTTGGAACCAGCGCATCGGCTACAGTCGCTGCTGCCGCATCCAGCTCAGCATCGTCCCATGCCGCCAGTCAGCCCCCCGCCCGACGCTCGCTTTTCAATTTCCTGCCCTGGCGTTCATCCGGCTCACCACGCCGCGCCATCACTATCAACAGCCAGAATGACGGAGTTTTCTCCAACATCACGGCCAAGCCCGAGACTGACAGCCAAAGCGAGGATTTCCCGCCTACATATGAGGAGGCCTCGTCTGATCAAGCGCCACCCTACTGGGAAACAACCATCATGACGCCCGGCTTTGGCGACGAAATCTTCATTGAGGGATTGCCAGTGGGAAGTCCCATCAACTTTGTTTGGAATATGATGGTCTCGTCAGCATTCCAATTTGTTGGTTTCCTGCTCACATATTTATTGCACACATCGCACGCGGCAAAGCAAGGGTCGCGCGCGGGGCTTGGCTTTACGCTTTTCCAGTACGGGTTTTATCTCAAGCCCAATGCTGCCGGCGATAGCACCGCGCCGGCCAAGGAATTTGAGCCAAGCCGGCCCAACGATTATGAAATCAGCAGTACATCGCAGGATATGAGCGGCTCCTTTCATCAGGACGCGGCCGCCTCGGGCTCATCATCGTCGTCGATAGATTCGACCACGCCGGACCCGACCACGGGCTGGGTTTCTATTTTCCTTATAGTTCTTGGGGGTATCATTATTGTCAAAGCGTTGCTTGACTACGCGGCTGTTCGTAAAATGGAGCAAGTCATTGAAGGTCGCAGCAGCAGCACAACGACTCCAATTGAAGAGGAGGAAAATGAAGATACTCGGTCTGACCGGTCGGTCCGCGTCTAACTAGACATTGCACACACTCTTTTTTTTTTTTTTTTTTCATTAGTATTATTTTATTTTGTCTGTTAGTTTTGAAATAATAAAAAAAAAAAAATCATTGTATTTACTCTACATTATATATATCCAAGGTCAAGTTCTGCGTATATAATTCAAATGCGATTTTGTCCAGGGGCAATGCTGCGTGTGTGATTCAAATGCGGCTGCACACTTAGTCGCTGTCGCTGTCGTCGTCGTCCAGATCGCCAACCACCGTGGACGTCACTGCCACGGGCACATCCTCAAACTCGTCGTCATCATCGTCATCGTCATCATCTTCTTCTTCCTCTTGCTGCTTGGCGTTGAGTTTGGCGAAAAACTCATCCACGGCATTGTCAGTGGAATTGGCGCCAGCGGCGTCGAAGTCGCCAAAGCCGCCGGCAACCCCACTCTTCTTGTCGTCGTCAAAGTCAAGCCCCGGTTTGACATCAAAGCCTCCTGTTGTTGTTTTTGTTGTTGCCCCCGCGTCGCCGGCGCTGCTACCGGGCTCGCGGTCGCCGTCGCCCGCGTACATGGACTTGCCCACGGTACTCTCGAGATGCCACGCCGGCAGCGCATTCTCCTCGGCCAAACGCGCCTTTTCCTCCTCTTGCTTGCGCTCAAGCTTGGCCGTCTCAGCGCCCGAGGTGATGTTGACCTGCAGTGACACCCCGCCGATCTGCTGTGATTGTAATGCACTACGACCCGTGGGGATGCGGCTATGGGTATTAAAGTGCTGGTTATAGTTGGTAGGGGCGCTTTTCGCCGGCGGAATGGCAATAGCCAGTGCCTCCTCAAACGAGTTTTCAGCAATAAACGTATCGTCAATACGGCGCAATGACGAAATGATGGGGTTTAGTTGGTCCATGAGTCTGCGCAGCCGTTCCTGGTTTGCCTTAGACTCCTCCGAGGTGTCGTCCTCAATAAGAGGGTTTTGACAATCATCACAAATAAAGCTCATGCCGTCGGGGCTTTGGGTCGAGATAACCTCAAGCGTTGTATAGCGGCGACCACACATGGGGCACACGTAACCCTGCGGGTGCGATTCCGAGACCATGTCTTCTTTGATTTTGTTGACAGTTCCGTGCATCTTCCATTTGATGGCATCAATGGCTTCGGTGTAGTGGACGTAATAAAATGTTTTTTGACGGTTAAACCCGTCTTCTTTCTGGATATGGCTGCGAGACCCCGGGGGGGCGCCGTCAGTCGCGTGAAATCAAAAAAAAAAAAAAACCGTGGAAGAAAAAGAGAACAATACATACTCGGTTAAAAGATGGTCAATTTTCAGTTTGGCGCAAAGACCGCGTAGGTCCTTTTTCTGCATCTCTAACACCTGTGCCATCTCGTCGTCAGTAAGTCTAAAGCAAAACGGGGGGTAGGTTAGCACAAACAAAACCCGTGGAGAGGAAGGGCGGGACACTTACACCGAGTGCAGCAGCAGCGCGTCCATGATTAGTACACTCCGGCGATCGTAAAAGCCGCGCATCACTCTACGAATCAGGTCCTTGACAACGTCCATTGTTGTTCTTTTTTTTGGATCTCGGTATGTTGTGCTTGTTGGTGATGCTGTTGATCAAAGGAAACCCGGTTAGCGGTGAAAAAAAAAAAAAATGTCGGTCTTGAAAAAAAAAAAAAGTTGAAAATTTCTGGGCATTTCTTTTCTTCTTCTCAATCTACTCTACAAGCAAGATATCATCAAGTCTTATAAATTGCCACCCGTTAGTTCGGCAGAAATAATTGCAATTTTAGTTTGAAAGCCTTTTTTTTTTTTTGTTAAATAACAATGGCCTATACAGAAGAGCAACGGCTGCGCGCGTTCATGCCCTCTGCGTTTGGCAAGACCGAAGAATCTGCAGAGGACGCGCGTCTTCGGCGGTATGACCAGGCTCTGCGGTCGGAGTACAAGAAGCAACAGGAAGAAAAGCAGGAAAAAGCCTCCAACAAAACTAATGAAAGTAACAGTGATAGCGAAGACGAATACAGTGACGACGAAGATTTACTGCCAATTTCACACGAGCTTGTGCTCTCGGGACACACAAAGTCCATCTCTGCCATCACGCTTGATTCCTCCGGCTCACGCCTTGTGGCCGCGTCATACGACACGTTTTTAAACTATTGGGACTTTAACGGCATGGACCCGTTGGCGCGGGCGCCCTTTCGACACGTTGAGCCGCTCGAGACTCACCAGCTGCGTACAGCGGCGTTTGCGCCCCACGATGACAATGCCATTCTGGTGGTGCCGCGGTTTACGCGGCCCAAGCTTTTTTCGCGCGAGGGTATCGAACTTGCCGAGTTTGCATCTGGCGACATGTACCTTGTGGATATGAACAATACCAAGGGTCACGTTGCTGAGCTCACTCATGGCGCCTGGTCGCCCGCGGATCGCAACGCATTTGCGACGGCGGCCATTGACTCAACCGTCCGAATTTGGGATGTCAACAACACGCGCAAGCAAAAATCGGTCATTGTCGTGCGCGCCGGCGGTGCCCGCGGAAACAAAACGCGTGTTGCAACGCTGGGCTACACTCATTTGGGTGAAAGCCTGCTTGCCGGCACAACTGACGGTAGCATTGGGATGTGGAATACAAAGGGTCCATTTTTGCGGCCGGTACAGTTTGTTGAGCAGGCGCATGATAAGGGGGCCGCTGTCACGTCGATTGTGGCCTCGCCGGATGGGGTCTCTCTTGGCACCCGCGCGAGTGATGGTACCGTCAAGCTGTGGGATACACGTCAGTTTAAGGCCCCCGTGATGAGCCGGGCCGGTATCATTGTTGATTTTGAAGATAGCAACCTTGCTTTTGACCCCGCCGGGAAGTACCTCTTGGCTGGTGCTGCACATGGGCAACTGCACATTCTTGACAAGTCGGATCTTTCGACACTACACTCGCTTCATGTCCCGGGCGCTGATGATCAACGTACATTTGTGACCACAGCAACATGGCATCCTGTTCTTAACCAAATCTTTGTGGGACTGTCGAATGGCGTAATCTACGGACTATTTTCCCCCGAGCTGTCCAAAAAGGGTTGCAAAACCGTGGTTGAAAAGGCGCCGCGGCGCCGCCATGTTGACGATGATTCAGCGCGGACGGTCTCGATCTCGGCAATTGGCCTTGAGGAGGGGATTTCACGAAGAGAGGCGGACCAAGAAGCCAAGCATCGCGCCGCGCGCCAGCGCAAAGCCGCCACGAGCCAGGCCGTCGCGAGCCCGAACCCGGACGGCATGTACCCGAGCCCGCCCGCGCAGGAACGCAAGGTGTGGGGCACCCCGGACCAGGAGCACGTGCGCAAGAACGTGCCACTCAGCCATCTTGTCCACGAGGACCCGCGCGAGGCGTTGCTCAAGTATGCAAAGCGTGCCCAGCAGGACCACCGCTTCAAATCAGAACTTCTTGCAGCAAACAGTCCGGCCCCTACAACAACAACAACTGAAAATGAGGATGGGGAGGAAGATTATGATGATCAACCCGAGCGTAAACGCGCAAAAAACCTGTATCTTATTATTATTATTATTATTATTATTATTATTATTATTATTATTATTATTAT
>JAKUCA010000125.1:0-25509 GCA_030567025.1 Geotrichum europaeum
ATAATAATAATAATAATAATAATAATAATAATAATAATAATAATAATAATAATAAAAACTCACATACCAATTGGATTAAGTCTGCTACAAAGCCATGTAGCTAAGTAGAAACTTTACTGCCTAAGAACCATTTCAATTATTTAATAATAAGCAACAGATGAGTCCAAGGGTTAGTTTGACCCATTCATTGTATTTTCAGAGCCCAAACCAGAAACCGCGCTTGCAATTATTTTCCTAAATTCTAGTAGAGCAATATAAAACCCAGCAATGGTATCACATACTTCAAAATCATGGAAAAAAATAAAATCTTTTTCATTCTTGTCTGGTTTATAATCACAAAGAGCGTTACATGTGTCTCAAAGATTGTATTTCTTTTGTAGTCTTGATTTATACATACAAATCCCGTTACATAAGCAAACGCTGGGAATGAGGAGTCGTCACAAATCTCAGCCAATCACGCGCTCATCCATTAATAATTGCACTTTTTTTTGGTTACAAAAAAAAAAAAACTCAAAAAATGAAATTTACTTTGGCTCAAGACGCGTAGAGTCGGACATCAAACTTGATAAAATTATCCTTCAAACTGCAAAATGTTTGAATATGATGAGATGTGAAAAATTAACAGAGCAAAAAAAAAAAAAAACAGTCGCCAACATCTCTAACCAAGCAATAGTCAATACGGGAAATAATTTTAAAAAAAATTAAATGGATTTAAGTACATTTTTCAATTAATTGTGATCGGAAGCACCATTCGTAACATTATTGGGACTCGGAGTTCGGGACTAAGCAATAAAATCACTGCACTGTGAACAAACATAGATAAAGCAAGACAACAAAATTCAACCACTAATAAACCCTCATAACCATAAAAATTTGTCATACTCAATTTCAATTCAATTAACTCCAATATATAAATGTTTTTTTTTAATAAGTGTGACCATGCTAGGTAGAAAACAAACAGAAACTAAAACAAATTAAACAAAATGCAAGAAGAAACAGTAATTTTTTTTTAAGTGCAAACAAGATTGTTACGCAGCCTGCTCAGGTCTGGCGTTCATAAAGTGGGCAAACTTGGATGTCTCGTGAATGCCACACTCAGTCTTCTTCTTGCCCTTCCAGCGACCAGCACGCTCATCTTCACCCTCCTTGACGGGGGCGGTTGAGTGGTAATCGCCGACAGAACGGTAGCCCTGGTCAAGCAGCGCGTTGTACGGCACTTTATTCTTTTTAATGTAAGCATTAACTTGCTCAAACGTCCAATTTGCAAGCGGGTTGATCTTGATCAAGCCAGTTTCTTCGACCTGGACAATGGGAAGGTTGCCACGGGCACCGCCTTGCGAGCGGCGGCGACCAGTAAGCACGGCAACGACGCCTAGCTGATCATAAGCGCGTTGCGCGGGTTCCACCTTAACAAGGTAGTCATAGTAAAGGTCATTGGTATCCCATAAATTCTCGCCATATTTTTCAGAAAACTCTTTCTCAGTGTTGACCCCGTCGGGCTTGAAAACGTGCAACTTTACACTGGGGTACTTGGTCTTAACGTCTTCTACCAGCTGCAGAGTCTCTTTAAAATGATGCAGGGTGTCGAGAAAGATGAGGTCGATGGGGTGTGAACCGGGGTCAATCTTGGAAATAAGATCGACGGTGACGAGACCAGTGAGACCAAACGCGGTGGTTTGATAGAGACTGGGGAAAGTGGTAATAGCCCACTGGAGAATCTCTTCTGGTGACTTGTCCTGGAGTTGCGAGTTGATGTAGTTGAGATGAGACTCAGAGAACTTGACGGTGAGATCAGCTTCGGTCATTGTACTTGTAATTGAGTATTCTATGAGTGCGAGGTAATAAGCAGGCGAGTTGGTAAACCAGAAGAGCAATTAAAAAGAAAAAAAGAAGAAAATAAAAGAAAAAAGTTGCTTTTATTTGAAATAGAAAAAATATTTTGAAGAGTTTTTATTTTTTTATTTTATTTTTTATTTTTTTTGGTTTTTGATCACAAAAGAAAAATGAAATTTCACCATGTTATGACATAAATTCACGTGACCTGTCATTATGAATTAAACCCTTCCCAATAAATTTTTGTGGCTTGAGAGAATCTGCGTCTTTTCCGCAAAATGCTCAATAGCGTCATATGTATCCTTTTTCTGTTACTGGATTTGGAAATTTTTGTGGCTAATTTAGAAACTGACAGATAAAGTTACTGAAAATTTTTACAGTGGCTGGGATTAAAGTTCAGCTTGTTCTAAAGGCCTAAGTTTCAAGTTTGAAAGGGCAAATATGAACGGAAGTGGCAGAGTCGGATGGAACGAGAAACGTATCACCAGTAAAAGCAGACATTCTCAGAGAAATTGGAATTGACAAGATAAGTGGCAAAATCAGTGAATACTATCTATTTAGTCTATTTGAAAATTTTATTTTAAATCAGAACATGGAGAGTCGTGTCTCTTTGAATCTTAATCCCCGGACTGTGATGCATCTTACCACTCAGCTTGGCAGAGTTTTCGCCATGAACACTTTTCTTGTTATCATCAGTGCAGGTACATTTAAATTCCGTCAATCTATGTAAATGCGAAATTTAGTATAGATATTAGAAAAACAGTGTTTGGACAAGACAAGTAAAGTAAATTCAATCCTAACGGGAGCCCTTTATAATACATGTCAGATATAGAAACTTCTGGTGATTAAAACCTCGTATTAGCAAGCAATCTACCATTCTACACCAAATTACCCGGTACACAAACAAAAAAATGGAAAAAGCCCAACAAGGATGGTCAAAGTTGTATTTCAGTTGTTATTGACCAATTGCAAAACTGAGTGGGAGGACTGAGGCAGTTGGTAAGCATGGAGTTTGAGAGTAATTGAACTGATAGACTTTTGCTATCATTCGAAATCAAAATGATAAACGGCCGCTTACATAGCAAGCCGCATAAAAGTCGCAAAATTGAATTTCTAATATAGTCCATACTTTATCTCGTTTTTTTTTTAAAAGAAAAAAGACCTGTCTATAAGCTGTTTTTGTAACATCTCAAAAATAATCAAATCAAAATATCTTATGGCAATACGCAATGGATGAGATAATATCAGGGAACTATCTACCTTTCAGCATACGAAATTACACTAATTGTTTATAACATTTACATTTACTTTTTGTAATATTGCTTTTCAACTAACCAAACTACGGATTGTGAAAAAAGCCAAAAGCATCAACGTGTCTAACTGAAATGGAGCTTTGTTTTTTTGTTGCTCAAATTGAATTACTCTACAGTTGATTTTTTTTTTTGAATTACGGATGATCTATTACAAATCAAAGTCAATCTCAATGTTTACCAGATTGAACAATAATCCTGATAGCATCTAGAGTTTGAGCTTAAACAGAATGATAAAATATCTTGAATGATTATTATCATAAAAACAGTTTTACAAAAATCAAAAGTAATTACTTGTTTGCCATCGTTGACACTATCATAGCTATCAAGTCTAATCTTGTGTTTTCGACTAATCGTGGCATGAAGAGCATCGCTATCAATTTGCAAAGACTTAAAGCTGTTTTTGCACAGCAATTAAAACACAAAATTAGAAATTTATTGACAACGGAATATTTATAATTTGTCATACATACAAAATACTTGAGAAAAAACATAAAAAGCCCAGCTGAGCCTCCATTTTTATTGTGGCGATTAAATAGCGATATAATTATTATTAAATTCTGATGCTCAGTACAGAGTGACATCATCCAAAGCTGAAAAATCATACTGATAGAGGATAACTTTTGTGAAGTTTCTGATGCTTTAACAAGTTTTTTTTAAAAAAAATACAAGTCACATATTTTGGATATGGCCAACTTCAATTAATAGACTAGAGACACTGTAATTTGAGGTTGATATATGTTTGAAATAGAGACAAAATATCCAAATTGTTTTCTTTTCTTTTCCAACATACATTGATGTGAGATTGTTGTAAATTTAAACGGCGTGTCTGACCATCCTAATCTACCCAAGTTACATCATTAGAAAGTTGAGATTTTTTAGCTCACAAAAGTCTGTTTATTGTTTGATTATCTATTTGACATTTTGTTTTGAAAAAACCATAAATATTCTAAAGTTTTTTTTGTTAAATATCCTTTTGCTACCGCTCTTAACATCGGCTTAGGATACTGTTGAATTATTATATATTGTCATTATGGGGCAACTACTTGCCAGCACATTAGCTTTTGTTAAACTCTCTACTCTTCAACAGGAAATGGATATTCTGCACAATAGAACAATGATGTTACAAGCGTAACATTTTAGCTGAGCACATAAAAATTTTTTATCAAGAATTTGGCGTCATCAACTATAGAACCCCGTTACACGCGTTGAAAGCGTTATCTTGTCAGTCTCATTAAGACATGTGTTAGACCTATATGTCTTTTTTTTTACTTTTGTTATTTTTCTTTAGTTATATAAACTCTTAATATTAAGACAATGCACAAATTTTTTATTCATTTAACACTTTTGGTTTAACGTTGTGAACCATTTCATTTAAGTCAATCACTGCCAGATCAAAATATTACGGGCATTTCTAATGACTCCAGTGTTGGCCCACTCTTTTGTTTTTTTTTGAAATATACGACTTAAGCTTTATATTTTTTGCTTACCTCAGCCGCAAACTTGCATGATCGCTTATCCCACACCCTGTCCCAATTAGGCAGTCGACTGCACCTTCCTCAGCCAAATTCCCTGACTCCACCTGACAGTGCAATACATTGAACCCCTTCTGAGGCCACAATCAGCCAATTGAACCAGACAACAGCTGCCAGCGAAACTTTCAAAGTTCTATTCTGAAATTCGCTCGAACTCATTCCATTGCTTTTCCCCACTACATCCATTGTCAAATATTATCACCCTTTAAATAATCCCACACTTTACAATCATGTCAATTACTAGAAGAGCTACTGTCCTGAGACCTCTTTACCGCTCCTTTGCCACTACCGTGCAATTACGCGCCAAGGGAGACGATTCAACCATCGACTTCTACAAGCTTCCTCCTTCCAACTACGTCCCTGTGGATGTCGGTCCCTCCATCAAGATTCCCATTCTTCCTGATAGCTACAACCTCAGTAGCCGTGAGAATACAGTATCTGCTACTTCAAGCCCAACCTCTGAGTTTAACGAGCCCCGCGTCTCCGAAGTCACCGAAACGGGCAAGGTCTCTGCTATGGCCGACGCTGATATTCTAGCTACCACCAAGGCCGGCGGTCCCAGCAAGGAGATCCCTACTGAGGAGCACGCCGAGCCTGCTTATGAAGAATCCGTGAAGCTGGAGCAGCTTTCTGAGAATGACAAGACTACTCTGTGGTCTATTTTCGGTGTCATCACCGCCTGGTGGCTGGTCGGCTCTTTCTTCGACGACAGCAACAAAAAGGAGGATAAGAAGGCAGTTGCCAAGCACTAAGTTTTAGTTAGTGATGCAAGCCAGAGCGTGAAGCTAGCGGTCGCCATTAGAGACCAGCATCGTTCCGGCGGTACCTACTGCAGTTGTTGCTGCGAGCGCTATGACCTACGCTTTGTACCTTGCGCCTACGTGTGCAAACGTAATATTTATATGTAAACATAATAATCATTTGTAATAACGTTTGTCATGATTAGATATTACTTATCAATTATTACATAAGATATTTTTTTTAGTAATGTACTAACCATTGTTGTAGCTGGCCCTAGCCTAACCATGGTTAACTCTTTTTTGTGAAAGTCAAAAGTTGAAAACATGGTTAGCCACAGTCAGGAAAAAGTTTAATTTCTAACCTTGTCCCAACCACAACAGTTTCAGGCGGCCGCTACATCTCGTCCTCTTCGTCTCCGTATCAAGAACCAACCACCGACACCACCGCTCTTGATATCGTCAACTCTCACCCATGGTCCTGTTGCATTTTGTTACAGCGCTACTGTTTGCTGGTTCTGCTCTGGCTCTCTCGATTGTTGACCTGCTCCAGACGTCGGACCAGTTTGAAATTTTATTGCAGCATCTCGAAAAACAGAATCTATTGGATTTTCTGATAAACGCAAACAATGTTACATTACTGGCGCCGGTTACCTCGGCCTTTCATGACGTCGGTGACAGTAAGGAAATTAATCGAAGCCTACTGGAGTATCATATTATTAAAGGCGAGTTGCTCAGCGAGCCTGGCACTCGCCGCATCGGTTACTCGCTGCTAAATCACGGCAACTATTCTTTACCCGTGCTTCTTGAATCCGCCGCAATCAATCACAATATTTCCATCATTAAGTCCAACATTCAGGCCTCTAATGGTGTTATACATGTACTACGGGATCTCAACGTGATACCTGAGCCTGCCTCCAAAGTCCTACATTCTAATCGGCATACAAGTATATTTGCGCGACTCGTTGCCCTCGAGGCCAGATACTGGCAAAAATTGATATCTGGACAGCTTAATACCGTACTAGTCCCGTTAGACTCTGCGTTTGAAACAGCATTTAACGACATTGAGATTAACTATTTAATGACAAAATTTGCAAAGAATGATCGTAGGAAGCTACTTGCAAATACCATTGTGCAGCAGTTCCGGCCATCCACTAGCATTGGCCCGGATGCCGCAAAAGTGCTTACTGTCGCCAACACTACTTTAACACTATCAGATACCCTGGTAATCAACCATGAATTTGTGCCTGATTATACTGACACTCTTGCTTTTGATGCCGTGCTGCACTTTTACCCCAAGTGGTTTTTGGAACAAACCATTATTGATTTTACACCTGAAAAATACGTCCTGGGGCTTGATGCCCATGGGTTTTGGAAAGAGCTCGAATTTCGCAATCTTCTAGATCTTATAAGTGGCAAGGAAGTGGACCCTCAGACTTTGTTTGTGCCGATAGGTGACCCACAGGATATTTACGAATCTTCGAGAAGTTCAATTCTTTACCACTTTGCGCTTGGCCAGCATACGCTTGATTTTGACGCAGCGCTGAACTCAAACTTGTTGCTCGAAACCAAGTCAAACCACAAGAAGCTAGGCGGCAACCAGCGTATAAAAGTTATCGCTAGCGAGAAAACCAAATCAATATACTTGAATGGGCGGGATGAAGTGACGAGCGGACCCTATGTCGTGGGCAACACTACGCTGTACACGATCCGCGGATCCCTTGATATGCCTCCTGCTATGGACCTTTCCGCTGGCTCAATTTTCCAGTCTTCGCAGTCAGCAAAATACATGAATGACCTAGAACTATTGAACCTGTCCGGTAAAACAGGCTGGTCCGTACTTCTTCCTACAACCCTGGCGTGGGAAAAGCTTGGTCTTGTGCAGACGTATTTGGAGTCTAATAAGACTGCTCTCAAGGGTATATTGGAATCATTGATTTTCAAGGTTCCATTTTATTCTGACTCACACCCTATTGACACCACGCTTTACGACGGCACCAAAGTGAAAGTTTCCTCTGATATAGTAAGTTCGGTACAGTATCAACGATCCAGATTCAATCTCACTGTCGGCAATGCTGTTTATAAAATTGAGACGCCGAACGTTTTGGCTTCTAATGGTGTGATACACTCTGTATCCGACATTCATATTCCTGTAAACATTGACATCAGTCCCGAAAACATTCTCACGGCCGTCGACACCCGGGTGTTTAAAGATTTACTTTATGCCCGCAATTTGTCCTATGTACTCGACCCCAATAGCAGCTACACCATTCTGGCGCCGTCCGACCAAGTGCTTATTTCTAACAATGTAACTGTCAATACTCCAAACATTGACAAACTTCTTAAACTACACATTGTACCAAACAAAGCAGGCGCAAATTTTCTAAATGATGGCGTGCCGGTTGAAACGCTACAAAAGGGTATTCACCTAACCGCCAAAGAACTGAACTCTGGATTATACCTAGTCTCAGTCGTCGAGGGTGATAGCCATGAGATCCGCGTGCTCAACCGCGGCGACACATCAATCCGAGACGAGGCCAATATTACAACCATCCTCTATATTGATCGATATCTGTCGCCAGACTGGATCGTTACTCCCGGCCATCCCACGCTAAAAACATCCGTGGCAGTATTGCTTGGTGTCGTGGTTGGCGCCATGCTTGTGTTTAGTGTTTTATCGTGTGGTCTGTGTGTGTTCCTAGGCCAGCAGCGCCGCAAGATTGTACCTCGCCAGAGTAGTTTCGGAGTTGGCGAGCGAAGGCCTCTCATGTCGCGTCGTACGTCGTCAATCCACTCCTCTGGTGCCATTGACGAGTCTGAAATTGAGAATGGATCTGCTTCCCAATACGGTACCCTCTCACACTCACGGCGCGGCTCCCTGCACAGCGTGTCTGAGCCTATTCCAACGATAAAAATCCAGCAAAACCGCGAACACGGCAAGCACCTGGGACTCCCGCGTGTCTAATTCTTAACCATACAACGCTACACTCTTTTTTTTTATGACGTACTAATCAAGTATTTTTTTTTCTCTCCAGATTTTCTATCTACATTGGTGCCATGATTCTTGTCCAGATTTTTACATTTGGTGTTACATTTGGTTACACTTTCATTTTGTATTTTATTGCTTTTTCCATTTTAAATTGTCGACATGAGAGTTCCTAGTTATCATCTAGAAAATCTTGTGAGTTATCTTAATTCTTGTTATATATAGTTGATTTTTGCTCTTTTTTTTTTTTCTTTTTAGTTTGTTTTTTACTTGAAATAAAATGTTATGATGCTGATTGAACCTATGATGGTGACGTTCTTCTCTGTTGGTTTCTGGAAACAGTTAAACTGAGGTTCTACCCAGTGTTTTCAAAAAATAAAAATCTTTTTTTTCAAAGTATTTTAGGATCTCCAAGTTCACCAAGTCTTCTATGTATTTGGACTATGATTTTGATTCCAAAATTTTTTTTTTTTGGTCAATGAAAATTAATCTCAAAGTAAAATATTTATGTTTATATACCGCCACAAATACCTCAAGCAACTGGTTACCTGATGTTCTAATTGTTCAAACCTACTCTTATCACACTGACTCTAACAAATCTGCTTCTGCTGCCTCTACTAGTCAAGCTTTTCTCACGTCTTCCCTTCCCAAGACTATTTAACCCTATGGAAACGAGCAGCAGAATGTGAGTTCCGAAAATTCTATTTCTATCCAAATTGGTTTCCAGCATCTACTCAACTATCCTTTTGTTGTTGCTAATCCCCTTCCTGCCGTACAAATCTTTAAATACTTGCCAGCTTAGCCTCCGGATTAGGCATTGATGCCTTTAATGTTTCAATGCGCAGTATTCAGCTTTACAAGTCTGAAACAGCCCATTATGTTATCTCAATGGCCCTGATTTTCATTTTTCATTCCCAAGTCATCTAGCTTGGAAGCCAGATTTCAGTATATACTTCAAAGTTCTACCAGAACCCCGATTATACCATTAAAAACCTTGTGAATTTGATTGATACCTCAGTTCCGTTGTTTTGATTTTACAAGGATGGCTCAAATTCTAAGGGTTCAAATAATAGTCTCGATGGCCCAGGCCATGACTCTGGAGTGAAGGTTCTGGTAAAGGAACTATAGACGATTCCAAGACTGGACTACCAGACTCTGGCTCTCTTGATCAGCCAGTTTCAAGCAGTATCACCGTACACTCGAAAACTGCTGGTATTGCCGCCGGCACTATTGCTGGTGCCATGGCCTATTGTGGCGCTGTCTTCTTGGTTGCTAGACACTATCGTCAACGTAAAAAGAGCGTTGAGCTTGAAAGATCAAGTTCTCCCATAATGACAACGGTGGCTCGACCCCAGCTGTCGCCGCCGGGAATCAGACCCCTATTTCTGTGCCATTACAAAGTGAGAACTTGTTAGGATGGAGATACAAACTTTTAATTTCATTTAACTTTTTTTAATTTAATTTTTTTATGTTCATGGTTAATCGTTTAGACCATTTTTAAGTTTTAATTTTTTTCTATTTTTATTTTTTTTGAGCCAGCAAGCCCATAAAGTCAATTACAAAAATCAAAATTACAAAAAAAAAAAAAAAGTAAGACATATAGGAAATGTAGGACGATGACCCCTCCTGACGATGTCCCTCCTGACGATGTCCCTTCCTGACGATGTTCCTTCTTTTTAAATACCAATATTATAGCTCTTTTTTTTAACCACCCAAGTCATGCCTCGCACACCTTTACGGCTTATTAGTTCTAATAAAACTAGTAGATTAGGAATTGAACCATCTCAAACGTGGAATTATAGTTGGGTCGATATCTTGCAAGCCAAAAAAAAAAAAAAAAGGCTGATATTCAAACGCGCAATGAATTTTTTGCCTTATAAAATAAGTCAAACCCATCATTGAAAAACATGTCAGACCTCTACTACCGGGACTAGATCTTCTCGGTTTGAACGACCAGAGATTCTCTCTGATGCTTATAAGCGTTATATATATTTATATATTTAAATCAAACGGGATCTCCTTTTATAAAAACAGAAGATATCTGTAAAAGTACTTGATAAGCCAATTTCCACCTGTACTATTGCGCGGTATACTGAAAAGAATCTGGATATATATTGCCAATTAACTGAGGAAACAATCTTAAACTAGGCTATTAATGGGGGCATATATGCGTGCAAGAATTTGGTCATACAAGCAGTGGGGCAAGATTATTTGGAGCCTGAAAAAAGGGATACTTGAAACCTGACAGATTTTTCAATCTATTACTTAAAATCTATACAAATGTGAACAAAAACCCGTTTAAAGCCAAAAAAAGGTAAAAAAAGGTATGAACATTAAAAACTATATATATATATGAATAAAGTAGGACTAGATTGGAACTTGACTATATGATTGAATGGAGATGGATCAATAACTACATTTGATACGTTCATTTTTTCTTGCGATAACAAGATTTAGTATGATATTAAGTTGATTGTTTAATTCCAAAAAAAAAAAAACTGATAATGACAACACCAATATTTGTAGTTTGAAATCCTTTGCTATCATTGAAATGCAAAAACTTTTATCAAGTGTTGGCAATGCTACCATGCCAGCTTCATGGGCTCTTAAGTTTTTTTTATCAACTATCGATAAGGCTTGCATAAATAAATTCAATTTTAAAATAACTTGAGCTTTGATCCAATTCCAACTCATGTTTACTGGTCTTCGAGTTCTCTTAAACCCTGCTGTTCCTAGTAGAGTTCCCCCCTTATTGACCGTCTTTTGGAGTTCAAGCCTACTCCATTTGTTGACCATGTAGTAATTTTGGTTTTAGTGTGGGGCCCTTGGACTCAATTTTAGTTGGCGGCTGTGTTGACCAATTTCTTTTTGCTTTTTGGGTTGCCGCTATATCAGTTTGGCAAATCCTCCTGCCTTGTTTCTGTTGTAGCTGCTTCTTGTTGACCCTCTTGGCGGTCCGCGGGTTTTGTCGTAGCCGCAATTGGAACGTGGAAATAGGGGTGCGTTTAGATTTGTCAGAAGCCATCTTGAATTTAACAGCCTGGTGACGTTCTTGCATCACAGTACTGAATTCGTTAATGTTACAAGAAAGCCGTTTGAGCTTTTAAGAAGCTTTACTAACTTTATTTATGGCAATGAAATTAAACTTATGAAGGGTCTGGAGCTCTACTAGCTCTTACTCTTGAAGGTCTTGTAATTCACCATTAATGCGACGCTCTACATCAATGACTTTTCCAGTAATAAAAAAATAGAATAACCCCAATGCTTAAAAAGCCAAGCAACATGGGTGATATCAGCACCTCCATACTTCCAAATCCTCTTCATTGCCTCAGCATGCGCTCTAAAACGCCTATGAGCGCTGTTACCCCCAGAGAGTGGTTCCTCAATAAGCTGCAAATCAAATTTAAGCATAATTTCACTTTTTGACCAGGCCTGGTATTGCTCTTTTTTTTCTGGAGTCATTGCAGCAGTGGTAATCTTGACAGGATTGCGTAAGAAGCGGCACTGTTATAACTAGTAGCAATAGCAGCACTTTTACCAGCACTGATTACCCAGAAAATTGCCCCTAACTTGCTGGCAAGTTAAGATGAGGAATTGCCAGGCTCTGGTGTAGGCAACCTATGACCGCCACCCTCTGCAGGCTCACGGTAATTCACATCAATCCACATCAGTTGTAGCGGCCTGACCAAATACATCAAAATCACTGCATTTAGCAATTCTAAATATTAATGATATATTTGGAAACTAGAGATACAAGCGTTGTCGATAGAAGTTAAGAGGATAGAATAGGTGGAATAGATGGTTAAATAGTGGTTTACTTTCAGTGGGCTCCTATGATCGGTGTAAAGAGGGAGGTTTATATTTACAAAAATTAAATATAAAGAATATAATTAATATTTTTATATTATTAAAACAATTGTCAGACAAAGTAAAGGATAATAAGTTAATAACAGACTGATAATTTATATGGGGATTTTAACCAATATGCTCAATAGTTCTTTTACATAAATCACCGAAAATTCTCGTTTATTTATATTTTTTCAATGAAGACAGTGGAACAAAATAAATCAAAAACCGGAATGATGAAAAAAAGACAAGTTTTTAATCAGTTTACCACATCTACACACGAATAGAAACATTGGCGGTATTTAAAGCTGCGGATGATGCAGTAGCTCCCCTTTTTTTTCGCTTATCAAAAGAGCGAGTAATTACAAACATTGTCTTAAAACAGGTAATCATTAACTCTTAAGTGAATTTGATATTACTTAAAATAAAAACAGCTTTATTGTTTAAATTTATGCTGCTGTGACATTTAAATGAAGTAAAGCTAAGTGCTGTTTCAAGAGATTAGATAGATGATTGATAATTCCTATTCTTGATGAATGAAGCGTACGCTAATAAACTTCTATGAAGAATCGCCAACCAACCTCTAATATAAATTAATGTTTAAGCTGTGCCAATAATAGTTAAGGCTTGAAATGCAATTGACTATAAAGGACTTTACATAAATAAGAATGATAAAATATGATTAACGTGTTACCAGGGCTTGTCAAACCAGATCCCTTACACAATCAATATTGTCAAGTTGTCACATGATTCAAAGCGATATATATATCAAACATACAATTTATGTAGTGTGCAGTTGTGGTCATGTGACCGTTGGGACTAAGTAAAATCTTTCCTGGCCCGATTTGAAACGGTTGGAAGCAGTGGACTCTCAAGACATGCAGTTGTTTTAAGTCTCGGACAATAGAAGTAAATCATTTGATTAGACAGTTACGAATATAATGCCTCCTAAAGCCAAGGCAAATCTCAATTCACCCACTCCAAAAAAGGCGGCCGGTAGTGGCGTTTCTGGCACCGGTGCATCTACCAGCAGCAGCAGCAGCAGCGCCAAGGCAGTCCCAGCGCCCAAGCCGCTGATTGTGCGGCCGGCGCCGCCTCAGGCCGCCAAATCGGCCATGAAGATTTTTTTGGCCACTGACGCCCTCAAGGCTCTTTCCGTTGCCTCGGGCGATCTTGTGCATCTGGCTAAGGCTGGCGCCGACCGCCGTGGTATCGTCGTCGTTGCCGCCGCCGGCACCGCTGACCAGGCCGCTGACATTGTTCTTATAACGGACCGGTTACGACGAGTTATGGGCCTTTTGCTGGGTGATCGCGTTGATGTAACTCTGCATGCAAAGCACCCCGAATACGCAGCAAAAGTGGTTGTGTCGGCGCCCGCGGAGGTATGTGAGGGTGAGGGTGCTGCTGCGCTCAAAGAAGCCGCGGCAAAGATTTTGCATGATGTGGGCATCGTTATGCCCGGGTTTTCGTTTGCAGAGGGTGAGCAGGAACTTACCGTTGTTGATACTACAGGACTACCTGACCTCAAGCAACTGTCACTCTCTGATAATGCCCTCGATGCATACCGTGAGCGGTCAAACCTGCTAACCCCCATCTTCTTTTTTGACAATAAGAAGACTAGTATTGAGCTTACTTCCCGTACTCGGATCAACGCAGATCTGCCACCCCAGGTATCATACTCTGGTATTGGCGGGCTTGCTAAGCAGATTGCTCTGCTCAAGTCTAAAATCGAGCTGCCACTGCACCGGCCCTCGCTCTTTCAACGCTTTGGCATGGCGCCTGATCGTGGTTTTCTGCTTCATGGACCTCCTGGTACTGGTAAGACAATGTTGCTGCGAGCCGTGGCTGCCGAGACTAATGCGCATGTGCTTACCATCAATGGTCCTTCTATTGTTTCCAAGTACCTGGGCGAGACCGAGTCCGCTTTACGCGGAATCTTTGCTGAGGCCGTTCAGTACCAGCCCGCCATCATTTTTGTTGATGAGATTGATGCGCTTGTGCCCAAACGTGATAGCGATGAGTCTGGAGAGGCTGAATCGCGTGTAGTATCCACGCTTCTCACGCTCATGGATGGCATGGGGGCGGGTGGCCAGGTTGTCGTCGTCGGTGCCACGAACCGACCCAATTCTATTGATCCAGCGCTGCGGAGACCCGGCCGCTTTGGCCAGGAGCTTGAGATTGGCATCCCCGATGCCGAGGGCCGGTTGGACATTCTGCGGCTCATGCTCCGCGACATGCCACACGAGCTCACAGAGGAGAATATTGTTGAGCTTGCTGGCAAAACCCACGGTTACGTCGGTGCTGATTTGGCGGCGCTTTGCCGTGATGCTGTCATGGCTGCTATTCAGCGGGGGCTTGCGGCCAGCACGCCTGAGGACGAACTGGCGGTAGCTACTAGCGACGTTGACCGCGCACTTGTCGATATTCGCCCCTCAGCCATGCGTGAGATCTTTCTTGAAACGCCAAAGGTCTACTGGACTGATATTGGTGGTCAAGACGATGTCAAGCAAAAACTGCGGGAAACGATTGAATGGCCGCTTTCGCATCCGGATACCTTCAAGCGCCTTGGCGTGCACCCGCCCAAGGGAATCCTTCTCTATGGCCCGCCGGGCTGCTCCAAGACGCTTACTGCTAAGGCGCTGGCCACTGAAGCTGGACTCAATTTCCTTGCTGTCAAGGGTCCCGAACTTTTTAACAAGTTTGTGGGTGAGTCTGAGCGCGCTGTGCGCGAGATCTTCCGCAAGGCGCGGGCAGCTTCTCCCAGTATCATTTTCTTTGACGAGATTGACGCACTAAGTTCGACCCGGGGCGAGGGCGAGGCCGGTGGCGACCGGGTTTTGACGTCGCTTCTTAATGAGATGGATGGTATTGAGGCGCTTGTTGGCGTCACCATTCTTGCGGCTACAAATCGGCCCGAGGTCATTGACCCTGCGTTAATGCGACCAGGCCGACTTGACCGGCTTGTTTACGTAGCGCCGCCAAACGCTGCCGCGCGGCTCAAGATCCTCGAGATTCAGGCCCGTAAGATGAGCCTTGGCGATGAAGTTGATCTGATGCAGTTAGCAGAGCGCACGGATGGCTGCTCTGGTGCTGAGGTCGTGGCCCTTTGCCAAGAGGCGGGTCTTAAAGCCATGAATGAGGACCTTGAAATTACTGGTGTTGCGAGTCGTCATTTCGAGGCGGCCCTGACCGGCCTCAAGCGTGGCATTACGCGCGAGATGATTGAGCACTACGAGTCCTTCAGTAAAGAGGGCATTGAGTAGACAACCAAAAGACTTAGAATTTATGTAAATGCAAATAGAACTACCGATCATTTGGCAATTCCCATATAAGCTGGGTTAGATGCCCTGTTGCAAGTGCGCGGCAACGCCCACAGGTAGTTATTATTCGGAACACACATGCCCGACAACTGTAACCGTAGCGGTCTCTATGCACTTGTTTTGCTGAAAATGGTTAAAAATAACTTGGTATTTACTCTGTCGTACCATAGGCCCTTTTTCTACCTTCTAATGGACCCGCACTTAACCTGAGGTGTCGTAAAAAAGAGGATCTGATAAGATTACGCGTAAAACTAGCCAATTTGACAGCCAACTTGACAGATCTTGGTGAGTTTCTTTGTTTGTCTTTTCCCAATGCGGAATTCAGAATGAATCCACTCCAATCCAACAACTATCCTTTTGCCTCCCCCATCACCAAAGCGTAGGCCCTTTCGGACAACAACATCCTTCTTTCTTTTTTGGGCTCCTAGTTCTCATACCTACCTACACTCCCTAGCTGCTAACGGAGACCTACTCTGAAATTCACACAATCTCTAGTTGCTAAACTTATACATACAGCACCCACAGACTCCCACACACAATGACATCGCTGAGCACCGAGGACACCGTGCTCAGCACTTATATTGCGGCCCACCAACTCGACATCATCCTTGCGGCACCTGAATTTGCTGGTGCCGCTGCCGGCGACAAGGAACCGACTCCCTGCGAGCAATGCGCGCCGCTCGTCGCCGCGCTAGAAACGCAGCTACGCACGGCGGCGGAACTGGGCCAGGTACTGCTGGCGCGCTACAGCGCCCAGGCCGCCGCCGCGCAGCACGCGGCAAGGCGGCACGCCGACGCGGAGACGGCGCTCAAGGAGATGGAGCTTGCGCGCGCGCGGGCTGAGGATGACCGTGACACGGCCGAGCGCGCGCAAAAGACAGCGTTGGGCCGCGTGCACCGCCTCGAGCGCGAGATGGAGCTAATGGTCGCCCAATATGAACGCTTGGAGCGCACTACTGAAACTATCAATGACAACAGCAATTGTACTAATTTTACCAGGACTGACGGCGCTGCCGCTAGTATACCTCAAGCAGCTTTGACAAAGTTGGTGGATAGTCTCATCCGCGACAACTCGAATCTTCAAGCGACTATAATTGATCTTCGCGAGCAGCTACTGGCCGCGCGCGACAAGATAAATACGCTACGCGCCGAGTGCGATGCTATCAGCCGGAGCAAAGAGGTGCATCACCATCACATACACGTCAATAGTGATAGTAGCTCAGAGCTTCCAGCGGGGGTGCTACCAGGCGGTAGTCAGTTTCATCTGAATAAGCCGCGGCAGCTCCTGCGCAAATTTGTCTCGCAGGAGTCTGGGCTTAATACCACCACCACCATCTTTGAGCAAGACGAGGGTCAGGCGCTGCCAAAACAGCTCACGATAGATACCTCTGATCCTGCATTGCCTCTTGCCATTGACGAGGATAGCGACGAGGAGGACATCCCGTACTCCCCGTTCCCCGTCCTTAAACGGTCAACATCACATGACAGCATCTTCTCGGCCCTGACGACGCACAATTCCGATATGACCCTGGCCGCGCAGTCGGCTTACCCGGGGTCAATGTATATGCTTGCAAGACCCGCGCTGACAAACCGTCGGACCTCTACTGCCACTGTGAGTACAGCAGGCCGCGAGGTTTCGGCTGAACTCACTAGATCCACCGGCCTTAACCGGCAGAAAAGTCGCATGATCCTCCACAAGCACCACTACAATACGACCAATAACAGCGGCAGCAGCAGCAAAATCAAAGTTGAGCCGTCTCCGAAACGAAGCATAAGCATGGGCAGTATGTGGTCAGCCATACTCTTTGGCAACAAGACATCAGTGCCCGCGGTGCCCAAAACCGTTCCCAAAACAGCGCCGTCGGCACCCGCCGATATGCTCACGCCACCAACGGTAGCCGGTCTCCGCCGCACCACCTTGCCCATTACAAGCCCGATTGTAATCTACCCGCAAATAACGTTTTCAAGCCCATCAGCAGCAGAGCTGCGCTTGCCCACAGTTTCTCGAGCAAGTCTCGGCAGAACGTTAACTTGAGCTAGCCAAACATATCATAACTGCTTTATTTTTTTTTTCTTTCTCCTTTCTAACGTTTTACATCTTTTGGCACTTTTAATATTTTCTGGTTCTTTTTATTATTTTTTATTTATTTTCAAATTTTGCGAGGAACGCGCGCTGTTCTCATGGGTCTTTTTTTTGCAAAAAATCTGTTTAATTTCTACTTAATCTCTATATTTACATAACTGGCAGCAGCCATGATACTTAATAAAAATGAAACAAATATGTATAATTAACTACTGCCATCAGGTGGAGAAAGGGCATTATAATGATGATGATGATAAATGCAAAATGCTGAAGCAAGGCAAGAGCTAAACTGATGATGAAAAATCAAACTACTCTTCCATCCAAGAACCGCCGGACTTGCGACTGAGCAATACAGAGCTCTGCTTACGCGAAGCAATGACCTTGTCGACCGCCTCAAACCGCATTCGCGTGACCCGGTTCTGCGCCGCGTCTGCTGCCTCGCTGCCGGGGCCGGCACCACCAGCAAGCCGCCGTTTTTTGTAGTTGATAGAGGATTTTGATCCCACGCCAGCAAGCATGCTACCCACCACCACGTCGGAAAAGCCCTTGTTGGTCTCGTGGTGACGTGCACGTGTGATACTGGTGGCAGAACTGTGGAACTTGGTGCACTTGAAAATGACCTCGTCATCATCATCATCACTAGCAACAGTAGCAGAATTTTGTTCATCGTCATCTAAAATCTCAATCGCAGAAGCACCACCGCTGCTGGTCATGCTACTTATTGTCAGGGACCGGCGCTCCTGGATAAGATTGACGACACGCGTGCTGCGGTACTGAACCGCCGAGGGCTCACCCAGCGGGGGTTCCTCTTGGATAAACATTGCATCGTCATCCTCGTCGTCACTAATCAGCTGCTCGGGGTCGATCGCATTACCAAGCGTGCGGCTGGGATCCCAAGCGTCGCCGCCGGGGCCCTCACCGTCTTCATTCTCAAATCTATCTGACTTATCCTCGTCAAGGAAAGAGAGGGTCTGACGAATATACTCGACCTCGCTGCGGCGCTTCTTGGCCGGCGGCTGGCCCGTGATAATTGTTGCCACGCTGCCGGCGCGTTTTGGCAGCGCTGGTGGTGGCATAGCCATACTGGGCTCGGCCGACGAAGCCTTACTACTAGCTTCTTCCTGGGTAGCTTCCGGCGTCTCAACAATTTCGAGCTCATCGTCTGAAGAATCGGCATCAGCAAAGTATTTTTTCGTATCCATGAAACTATTTTCGCCCTCAATGATCTTCATAAATGATTGCTTTTTGGGGTCATTTTTCATAGCTGCAAGTTTATCATTCTCCAGAAGCTTGCGCTTGCGTCGTTCCATGGCCTTTTTCAGCCGGCGCTTGTACTTTTGGGTTTCAATATCATCGTTTTCACCAAAGACAATCTCTTCGTCGTCGTCGGAGAGGTCAAGCAAACCACCCTTGGCCTTCTTTTTGCGCCAGTCACCAGTGATAACATCCTGTAACCGACCTTCCATCTCTTGATCTTCATTGCGCTTCTTTGTGGCAAAAAGTTTTTGTAGCGCCGCAGCATCTTTAGACTGGTTGATACTGCTTTCGTCATCATCAACCATTTGTTTTAGCTCCTCGGCCATTTCGGGGTCCATCTCGTCGTCACTGTTACCGCCCATGCCGGCCCACTCGTCTTCTGATTCGACAGCCTCCTCATCAGCAAGTTCGCGAGCAGCACCCGTGTCCCTGGTCTTCTTTTCCTTGGTAAGTTTGGGTTGTCGGTGGCGTCGGATGTAAATCCTTTGCTCGTCGTTCTCATCAGCGCTGTCATCTTCTTTGGCGGTGGCTTTTGCAGTGTTAAGTTGATCAAAAGACCCGGGTGCCATTTGGGTTTCAAAGAATGGAATAGCCTGAGTATCAGATGCAGTCCCCACAACCTTCTGCGTGACATCAGGAACAGTGCCGGGAACCTTCTGCGTCGTATCATTGAGTCCAATGGGTCCCGTGCTGTCGGGGACGGCCTGTGTAATGGAACTACCTATGTCTGCCTGGGTGGCAGCCCCGTCATAAGTATCACGCTCATCCAGCCGGCTTTTGCGACGCAAGCCCGGTTTTTTGCCGTCCGGGCGGCGCAGGCCTTCAACAATGTCCATCATATCGGGTCGCTGGACCATGTTGACTTGCGTCGGTTCCGGGAACTGCGACAGCTGGGTTGGCACAACGTCAGTGTCAAAATCAAAATTGACCTTCTTTTGAGACCTAAATTCAAAGCTTTCATCTTGAAGAGAGCCGTCGGCATCGTTATTGGCATTGGTGGTTGAGGACTCGAGCTGGGTGGCAGGGATACTCTCTTCGTCATCTTCGTCACTTGAAAAATCACCGATTTTCAGTTGCTGAGAATTGGAAGGAGCGGCCTGAGTCTGCTGGAACATTTGTGTCATGGAAATATCGGGGTTAGACTGAGTGGCCTGTGAAGCAAATGGGTTTTCTTCATTGTCGTTCTCCTCGTCATCAATAACTTGCGGGCGACGGCGAAAGCTTTTAGTATCCTGGACAGTTGCTTCAGGGTTTGCCGCCTCGCCGTCATCGTCGTCTTCATGTTCATCTTCACTGAAATCCCCAGCGTCCTGATCAAATGGAACAACAAGCTCATCATCTTCAGCATCTTCCTGCATTTCTTCGTCAAAGTCAATCTGAATTTCCTCATCTTCACTTGGAATTTCAACTGCCTCAACCTTTTTTTTTTCAGCCTCAAGCTCGCGTTTTCTAATCAATTCAGCCTCACGACGTGCAACTTCAAACAAGCGTTCACGCTCAAACTCCTCATCCTCGGCATCACCATGCTTGCTGTTTTTCATTTCAGCTAGTACTTCACCACGGATTTTTTTGATCATTTCCTCCTTTTCGCGGCGGTCTCGCAAGATCTGCTCACGTTGTTTCTCCATAACGTTAAGTGCCAGTTTTTGATTATTTCTGCGCTTATCAATTTCTGCTTTGCTAAGTGAGCCAAGACCGGAGAGATTTACAAGCTGACGCACCGCCCGGGACTGCTTAGGCGGCAAAATCTCCAAGTCATCATCATCGTCGTCACTATCATTTGCAGGAGCACCGGTAGGAGTGGGCGCAGGATTGCGGCTGGACGACGGGCTGAATTTCATCATGCTAGCATGCCATTTGGGTCTAATGGGTGTACTTCTCGTTTGCAAAGGAGACGAGCTATGTTTCGACGGGGCCTGCTTCTTAGGAGTACGGGCTTCCTTAGGTTTTGTAACCTCATGCTCATTATCGGAGGCAAAGGGACTTGTAACAGGAGAAATGCTATCTTCGGGGTGGCTCATACTGTAAGAAAACGCGTTAGTTGCTGTTAAAAAAAATTTTTTTTTTCAAACGCGTCAGAGACTAGACTTACATTTCAGGACCATCACTAGATGGCTTGGAGATGTTGGCCCCAGGCTTGGGAGCATGGGCCACAGGCTTTGCACGGAACTTATTCAGGAAAGCCGCCGGAGTGATGCGATTTGTGTTTTTGATCTCCGGTTCCAATTGTAGTTCTATTAGGAACGCGTTAGTATTAAATACAAAAAAGAAAATTGCAAATAAACCGCATGTTTCTTACCTCTTGCCATGCGTTGAGTTTCGCGTTCCATTTCTTCCTTTTCCTTGATTGTCAACTAGTAAAAACAAAAAAAAAAAAAGTTAGTTACCACCTAGATAAAAATGATAGCTTCTGGAAACACATACCTTCTTTGTCTTTTCAGTCAGAGGAGTGGTGCCTGGATGTTTCTCATTGTCGCTTTCGTCCTCTTCCAAAAGGGGGTTGAGCGGAGGTGTCCGAGCATCCTTCTTTTTGGGTGTAGATACTGTCTCAGGTACTATTGCTGGCAGGCTCGCAAGAACAGAAGGTGGGTTAACGCGGTGCACAAATAAATTTTGTTCATCTTCAGAGTCCGAAATATCAGACTCCTTCTCATCGTCACTGAAGTTGGGGAAGGATGAAACCTTTGGCACAATGTGAGTAGATTCAGATTTATTAGCAGTTACTGACGCGTCGGGCGCGGTGGTGCTGGGCAAAGCTGGAAGATTGCTCGCAATTGAGGAAGCAGGATTGTTGCTATCAGTGTCTTCAATAGTGCTTGTGCTGTTTTTATTGGCTTTTTCCGCATCACGATCTTTCATCTGCTGTTTAAATCGCTCCATAAAAGCATCATCACTCTCCTCCTCGCTCTCGTCGTCCTCCAATCCAATAAGTTTGAAAGGAGTCTTGTAAACTACTTTTTTGGGCTTATTTTGCTGCTGGTCCTCTTCAAATCGTTTCAGCTCCGCCGCTAGCTTGGAACGTGGTGTCAATGGCATGTCGGGCATTTCAATATCATCTCTTGAAGGGCTGGACACTACATCCGGCACGGTTATCGCGGGTATTCTATCCAAAGGAGCCGTGATTGGTTTATCGAAAATGGACTTGCCGAAAAGAAAATTGTCTGATTCTTCGTCGTCGCCTTCGTCGTCAGCACCAAACAAGAATCCAGACGACTTTTGGGTATTGTTTATGGAAGCTGGCGTTAGTTCGTCGTCAGTGTGTAGCTTTTTCCCGTACGTGACGACGGGACGCGCCTTCTCTGCTGTCGTCGGGTTTGAAGGCATTTATGAATGTGATAGTAATAAGGTAGAGCAAAAAATGCAATGAAAAATGAAGATTAATATGAATGAATAATGAATGAAAAATGAAAATGGGGGCTACAAAAAAAAAAATACGTGATTGAAAAAAAAAAATGAAAAGAAATAAAAAGGTACTTTCATTCTGGGTGATTTTCATTATTTTTAATTTTTCTAAATAATAATAATTATTTGGGCGTGTTTCGCGTTGTTGCCTATTTGAGAAAAAGGCTCAACGCGTGATCTCAATTCAGTAAATCAACGTGGACACCATTAAACCAGGAAGCAACGGCGGCCTTTCAATACAATGGAGTCTTTATATAACAATCAATGCTCTCATGGTCTTGTTCTATTTAATTAAAGATATAAATTTGCAATTTAGATTCTACTGGATACAAGGTTGCCGTCCACCCAGACACTGACCGTGTTTCTATCGTCACCGTTGAACAACCACTTGGCAACCAGGTTCTCAAACTTGACCATATTCTCTTCGTCCGAAGACGAGTCAATCGTTTGCCATTCAAAAATGTCAATACCAGAGTCTTTGGACTCTAGATCAACCAGCTGGGCATCCCATTTCTTGCCAACCTCAAAGTTTCCAAGGGAGTCTTCCAGATTGCACACTCTGGCACCACCAAGGGTAGCCAGGAAGAGCACCTCGGCAATACTTAGTTTGTCATTATCATTTTCCGAGTCCATGGTGAAGTGGCGCGACACCAGCAATGCGTGTCTGGCTGATTCCAAAATACTTGGTGAAAATCCACCTGAGCAGTCAGTGCCCAGACTGACCTTCAAATCTTTATCAAGGTACTTTCTAATTGGCGCCTCACCACTAGTGATGGACGAGTTGCTGATGGGGCAGTGTGAGATACCAGAATTTCTGGCCTTGATAGTTTCGATTTCCTCCTCAGAGAGATGAATGGCATGGGCTAAAATGGTTTTGTCAGTCAGAATGCCTGCAGCATCGTAAACATCTGTGTAGGACTTGTTGTTTGGAAACAAATGCTTCACCCACTCGATCTCAGCCTTGTTCTCCGAGATATGCGTCTGGCACGGTAACCCTGTCTTTTTCATCATATCACCCATCCACTTCATCGAGTCGTGTGTGCAAGTAGGAGCAAATCTCGGGGTGAAAATAGGTGAGACCCTCTTGTACTCAGGATCAATAGTCTTGATGTGCTCAATGACTTGTAAGTCCGCTTTGCGTGATTGTTCCTCGGTGACATCCTTGTAAAAATCAGGAGAGTTTTGGTTCATGCAAACTCTACCGACAAAGGCTCTTTGACCCTTGCTAAAGGCCAGATCAGCAAGAATGTTGGTAGCCTCGGGATGTATTGTGGCATAATAGGAAGCAGTGGTGGTGCCGTGCGACAGAGTCCGCTCGATAACTTTCGAGTAGATAGACTTAGCTTTGTTCAAATCTTTGAAAGACGATTCAAGTGGAAATGTGTATGTCTCAAGCCAGTCTAGCAGAGTAGACTTGCCAAAGATACCGTTGTTAGGATATTGGGAGGCGTGGATGTGAGTGTCAAAAAAGCCAGGAAAAAAGAAAGAAGACGAGCTGGTGGTGGTAACAATACTAATTTCGCTTTCACCGACTCCATACAGTTTGGCAGCCTCCAGAGGAGTTTTTGATGACTTGTCAATGAATACAATGGTGCCGTCCTCACTAACGCCGATAGTGGCCTTGGGAATGATCTCAAGGCTGGTGAGATTAATGGAATGCACAAAGGCTCCAGTGAAAAGCTTGAGTTTCTGGCCAGCAGTCATTAAAAATAAATAATGATAATTAAATGGATTTGGGGAGTAATTAAAAGGTCAGAAAAGAGATAAAGGGTTCAAAAAGATCAGAGAACTTAGACCGAGGGATACTTGATCCAATTTATATTAAAACGTTAGGAGGTTTGGCAGCCCTTGCGCCAACTTGACGTGGCCTCGGAGATCCATGCGCATGGTATCACCGGTATCTCCGGCTTTCCGACGGCCTTTCCTAAGGCCAAACATTGATATCAGGGGGTCTTTTAAATATCACGTGAATTTTACGATATTATACGGCGTAGATAAATTACATTAACAGAAAGTCGCAAAGCAAGAGTTCTAAGTTTCAATTCAATTCACGTGATTAGATTTTTGTCTAAATTACTATTTCAACACCACCAAAGATTTCACAAAATCGTAAACACTAGTGTCAAGAAGCTTTACAAAAGAGAATACAAAAATGATAAATATGATTTCCGAAAGAAAAAAAAAATGTATTAACATATATATACAGCGCTGGAATTTATACCAGCTATCTTAAGACCGAAGCCTTCTCATACTCCACAAGGGAACGTTATTCTTTTATTGCTGCTTGCATCAATAAAAATAGAAAAAAGCCTTAACAGCAATTAAACGAAGTTCATAAAACACAAGGCAAGCAAAAAAAAGAGAGAAATCAAAAATTATAAAACCCAAACTACCCGAAGATAGCCGGCAGAAAATTGTAGTCCGCGCTGTGCAATGCAGACCAATAATCCGGTTCCACGGACTTTATGATCTCCGGGAACGTTTCCAGGTAAGTATGAGGAGAAAAAAGGGAAAAAAAAATTCTAAAAGAAAGGGGAATTTGCTGGATATTTATAGTTTTTTTTTTGTGGTTGACTTGAAAATCCTGGCACTGTGCTGTGCGGAACCTACCCTAACCCTTTGTTACAATAAGAGAAGTTGATTTATGAATGGCGGGGCTGGTAACATGTGATTTTATCTAGGGCAAAGTTAGGGCTTTTGTGGATTTATGCTCGAATTTGTGAGACCCAAAACTATTTTTGTAAAGCTTCACTGGCAATGAATGTTGGTTTATGAGTGCTCTTTTTACGGTAATGACATTCACATATTTATAGAATGTATTTTGTAATATTAAAACTAATTTAGTGATTATGGTGTCTTCATTTAAGTTTGAACAGAATTTTGTTAATGGTTAGTGTAACGGAGCTGGTCTGACGAGCCCAGCTACCATTGGCTTATTATTATTATTCATGTTTTATTTATTTTCTTTATTGATTACGACCAATAGCGTTAGAAGCTTGGTTTCATATTGTTATTATTTATGCATGCTCTTTATTTTGAGGTTGACTGGTGATCCCTCACAGAAGCGTACTAGAGTTCCCTTCGACTCAATTATATTCATGTCAGCCATACTGACTTGAAGTCTAGACAAGTTATCTTTCATTAGTCATACTCAATCTAGCTAGCTTTAAAGATTGAGGATTACTACATGATTTACGAAA
>JAKUCA010000126.1:0-25492 GCA_030567025.1 Geotrichum europaeum
ATGCTTACTTGGAGTCACTACAGATTCAAGACGCGATTGATAAACAAGGCTAGAGAGTACCCAAACTGCCAAGTTATTATTTGCGGTGAAGAGTACACTAGCCAAACTTGCAGTGAATGTGGATATCTTCATCGCAAGATTGGAGGCGCAAAGTTCAAATGTCCAGGATGTCACCAAGAATCTGATAGAGACTTTTAATGCAGCCAGGAATATTCTATTGAAAAACATGATACTGGGTTTTAGAGTCTAATCTTTAGAGATTACAAATTGAGCTTTTGCTCCAAGACTCCCCGGAGGCTTGAAGGACTAGGCTGTTCTGAGTTGCTCAGAGTCTAGTTCAATTAAAAATGGGTGTTTATTCACTCTAGATACTCTGGAGACATGATCTCTGATATCAAACTATGCGTACCAACGTCAGTCAAACCAACTTATCATTATTTTGAACCTCTATGCTTCTGAGCACTGACACAGAAAAAGTAGTAGTAAAGCAATAATGACATGCCAGATTCAAGTTTGAAATCATCATCAAGTCAATATTTGCAACCCTAATAATATTCAGGGTTTATTCTTTCAGTCGTATTTGATGACTGCTTCGGATGCCCTTAAGGTTTTTCTTGATCGCTCAAAACCAACTGGCTCTCCTGAGGAACAACAACCCATAAAAGCAACCAAGGCGTTTCCAAATTTCAGTGCCTGCACTGGCGTACTCACAAAACTAATCTCCTAGATCCAAACCTAGATCTAGACAGGTTTGGCGTCTTTTTGTGGGTATCTACTATTGGGGCACGTGAAAATTGCAAATAGCACTTTACTGCAAAAAAAAAAAAAAAAAAAAAGGGCGGTTTATTTGTTTGTTTAATATTTTTTTTTTGTTTTGTTTCGGTATCAAGGCTGGTAATGTGTATAAACATCCGTATAAACATCCGTATAAACATCTCATCAGGCAATAGTAATCAATATAGACTCGGATATTGAAACTAGCTGGAGGATGCTATCATAGTGAAAAATTCTAATAAAGGATGTTAAAACGTTTTGTAGTGGATGGTGATTATAGTAGTGAGCAATGGACTGTCCGGCGGGCCGGCCGGACGCTCACAATGTAGCTAGAAAAAAAAAAAACAAGTCTGTCGCTATTAATGATTATTGCTGATCTTTAATGTTTTCGAGACGTGCTTTGATGTTTAGTGAATGGACTCCCAGCAAATATCAAGAAATTTTTTTTTAAAAAAGGGCTCAAATAAACTAGATGTGGTTTCTGAAGGCGCCGGCGATTTAAAACGGCACCGACTGCAATTTCCCTAATAATGATGAATACAATCAAATCACATTAAAGTTATGGGACTAGGGAAATGCTCTGTTGCTGCTGCACCCATTAATGCTAAATCCAGAAATTGATTTTGTCCTGGCTTCGAGCTACTAGTCCTAATATTTTCCTACAGGCCTTCAAAAGTCGGACCTTATTCGCGGCTACTGGTAAACTCAAACAAGAATGTTTTTATCTTGATGGTTGCCAAGGCCCAATGTAGAGCAAGCTACTCTACGTGGAATTTTCTTTGTTCATTGAACCTGGGGTGTTTCATTCACACTGGTTTAGTCGCACTTCCCTTCTTGTCCATCTTATACAGGCTCTCTAAGTAAACACTAGCTAAACAACACCATTGGCCGCCGCCTTTGCCAATAATCCTCTTATTTTGTTACGACCTCGGAGCCAAGATATAAAGTCAAATCAAATTCACAATTTTTTTGAATTTCATTTTTTTTTTTTTTTTTAATTTCTTTTATTTTATTCACTTTACCTTTGCGCTGACCCAGAATTGGCGCTTATTGTAATTATCTTCTTGCAGCAAAAATGACAAACTCCATTGTGTCATGGCGTAACACCGCTGTGATCCTGTTCATTTCGCTGGTAATCAACATTTACGGGCACAATTCGCCCGTTAGCAGTCTCGTTCACTCGTACGTCAATGATGTTTGCTTCAAGCTGTGCCTGCCGCCGTTGTTGAAGCAGCAGTCCGCTGTACCGCTCGCAGCCTCAGGCGCAGACAACAATATTCAAATCAAAAAATACCTACAATCTCTAAATGCTGTGCCTATTACCAACGAACAAGCACTTGAGTATTGCCCTATTGTCCCAGCACTTGCGCCTGAAGGGTATGAGACATCTTACGCGTATTTTGGCAACCCTCAATTTCGTGAATTCGCGCTCAAAACACTCAAGGGCGCGGTAGATATCCCAACTGAGTCTTTTGACACATCCGGCCCAGTTGGCCAAGACCCCGTCTGGGATATCTTTTACAAGTTTGAAAAGTATCTCAAAGAAGCTTTCCCAGCGGTGCATGAGCACCTTGAGCTCGAGCACGCCAACACCCACGGCTTGGTGTACACTTGGAAGGGCAAGGATGCATCGCTAAAGCCGGTTCTCTTGGCGGCGCACCAGGACGTTGTTCCCGTGTTGCCTGAAACTCGTGAACTCTGGACCCACGATCCATACGATTCCTACTTTGATGGTGAAGTGCTCTGGGGCCGTGGTACCGCTGATGACAAGTCTCCGCTAATTGGAATTTTGCAAGCCATTGAGTACATTCTGACCAAGGAGCCTGGGTACGTGCCCAACCGCACCATTGTGGCTGCGTTTGGCTTTGACGAGGAATCCGGCGGTAATCATGGCGCCAGCTACATTGGGAAGCTGCTTCTTGACAAGTATGGCCCGAACTCATTTGAAGCAATTGTTGATGAGGGAGGCCAGGGCGTTCACGAGTACCAAGGTGTCAAGGTTGCAATCCCTGGTGTGACTGAAAAGGGCTCAGTGACTCAGAAAATTAGTATCAATACGGGTGGTGGACATTCCTCGATGCCACCGGACCATACGGCCATTGGCATGCTCGCGGCTCTTGCAAAGGAAATTGAGGATACTCCGTTTACACCTGAGTTGACGACCGACTACAACCCGTTCTTCAAGTTCCTCAAGTGTATTGCAGCCCGATCGCCTGAGCTTGATGATAATATCCGACAGGTGGTGTTTCGTGCGGACCAGGGCGACCCCGTGGCTCTTGCTCTTGTGACCAATTACCTGCTTAAAAACCGATTGACTAAATACAGTATCCAAACGTCACAAGCCCTGGATATTATCAACGGTGGACTCAAGGCAAACGCCCTGCCAGAAGATGTTTCTGCCGTTATCAACTTTCGTGTATCTGTTGACTCGAGTGTTGCGCAAACAAAGAAGAAATTGCTCGACAACACGCAAACCATTGCTGCCACATACGGCCTTGGCGTCGTGATTAACGAAACCCTCGCGGATGGCACCTTTGCCCTGACCGAGGTTGTTCCCAAAACGAAGAAAGGCTACTTTACTCTTTCTGACTATAAAGAGCCGTTTGAGCCAGCTAAAGTGTCGTCGACCGAGGGCTCGACATGGGAAGCGTACGCTGGCTCGATTCGACACGTTTACCAAACATTTGCGGGCCCGATCATCAACCCCGTGAAGCCTCCTGCCAACTTGTCAACGGTAAAAAATGACCTTGTTATTGTCGCCCCTGGTCTGATGACGGGTAACACTGATACGAAGCACTACTGGGATCTGACAGAAAACATCTATCGTTTTTCGCCAATGCGTTTACTGAACATGAAGATATCTAATATCCATACAGTTAATGAGCACCTGAACTTGGACCTGCATCTGGAAACGATTGTGTTTTACTATACATATATCAAAAACATCCAGTAGGTACCGCGGCGAGAATAATAACGTATAAGGAATATAAAAAAACAGCAAGCAAAATTGTGTAATGAAAATAATTAGTGAAGATAA
The DNA here is from genome assembly GCA_030567025.1 of Geotrichum europaeum. NCBI lineage: Eukaryota > Fungi > Ascomycota > Dipodascomycetes > Dipodascales > Dipodascaceae > Geotrichum > Geotrichum europaeum. The sequence continues at coordinate 3,812 of JAKUCA010000126.1, forward strand.
TTGAAAATTGAATTGATAACTAGACAGACTGTAGTTCTCATCCAGACTTGCTTAAACTTGAAACGAGCCGTGCCTGTGCTAAGCAAGTCTTAGCTCAACCCGTATCAAATGCATACTGTATTTACTACTGTGAAACTAGCAAAAATGATCACCAGCAGTCTAAAAATCTAAAAGATAACCAATATGACATCCATGGAAATAAAAATGTGATATTGTATACCAGCAGGCGTTGTAATTTAGAGCTTTGAATATATCCTAGAAATCATTTAATAAAAGTAAATACTTCTGCCAATACTTTATTAGTGGGTTAGGGCATAATCATAAAGTGATGATTAAATCACCGGCCTCCTCTCTGATGCTTCCCTCATCAACGGCATTGGAATCCACAACATTCGCACCTACTACTCCTCCGCCCGCATAGAGATACACAATGCCTTTTGAAGATGAAATACTAGGCCCAGACTTTACTGGGCTTGATCAATTTATTCCCTACAACTACGACGCGCTTTACGAGCGCGTGGTGGCAAGCGAGCCGCGCGCCGCGCTTGAGCTCGAGTTTTTGACCGACGGCCGGGCCAGCGCCGACTACGACTATAGGGAAGCTGCAAAGGATGATCATGAAGAGGAAGATGGTGAGCCTGTCATTGAGGGTGACGGGGAAAATGATGAGGAGATTGGTGATGAGGAAGATTTATCCAGTTCGGAGGATGATGGTGAACCGGATGACGAGTTGGATCCTGAAAGCATTGGTGATAAGAAGGAAACTTTGCAACCGACGGAGAATAATACTACGCCAAAGAGTCGTGAGAAGGCCGAGCATTCCTCCTCTGAAGATAAAATGGAGATTGATGTCAAGGAACCCACAGTTGGGTCAACGACAACCACTGCTCACGACAAGGGCAAGCAGATTTCACAGCGAGCGCAGTTTGGCCAGGTTGCTCCCTCCGAGGACAAGTCTGTATTTACTGGGATTCCCCATGAGCTTGAGCTGTATTTTGCTACGTATATCTGGACCCTTATTTACTTCCGCCAGTACTACGAGGCGTGTACGGTGGCGGAGCGGTATCGTGATTCGGTCTTGTTTGCGATATCTCCGGTGTTGCGCGCATCGGCTACCAGTGCATTGCGGTTTCACCGCAAGACAACAAACGACACCCTTGATTTCCAGGGGATCTACCGCATAGCGGGCATGTTCCCGTGGGAGGACGCTAGCAAAGGTGGTAGCTTTGGGCTGGCGCAATTGGTGAAGGATGCACTAAGCGTGTTTCAGAACGACATTTACAGAGCGCTGCGCGACCGGTTTACGCGGGTGCGGGTTGAAACGGTGGCAAAGTACCTGCCGATCTCGGAGGAGCACGAGACTATCATCGCAAGCGACGTGCTGCGGGTGCTCAATAGCGTTGAAAAGGGCTGGACACAAGAGAGTGAAGAGATTCTAATTCCACCAAAGGTGGCAACGGTTTCGAAGCAGAGTAGCGCTGCAAGCCGGTTTGACTGCGAGACCCGCAAGCAATGGTTGAATGAGCTGGTAAAAGTGGCCAGCGAGCTAGAAAAGAGATCGCTGGTGGAGTAGGATAATAATGATAGTTAACGCGCGCCCATGTGGTCTTTAACGATGTATGATTTTTTCACTACCCTTTCCGACCCATTGCACGCACAGAATGCTAATGTCTTGACCCTGATCTGACAGTGCACAGAAGGCATCCTGGTGTTTCCCATTGTGTTTAATGCTGGTCTTTTTTTTCTCATTATTACTGTTTTCATGCTGCAGCTGAAGGCGATGTCTGAGCTGTCTCTCGTTTCATGTTTTAAGTTTGAGTTCTGAAACTCAGATACTGACAAAGACCATCTAAGGCCTTCCACTGCTGTCCCTGGCCTTCTTATCAAATATAAAGAGACCAAGTTCTTCTACTAGGCTTGATTTTTTCTCTTTTTTTTTTTTCTCATTATCTGTTTCAATATTGCGAGTTGTTATCATGTCCTCAGTCAACCAAAAATCACCCCCTTTACCTACTTCATCCCGGTCATCTCAGGCCTCAAGGCCCAGTTTTGACAGCTTGGGTGCCAATGTTGCCAAGAACCGTATTGCATCTTCCTCTGCTACTGTTCAGCTGCAACAAAAGCCGCGCACTGTGCCCATCTCTGAGCTACCTTCCCATTTGGCGTACCCGCCCAAAATTACGGCCAATGCGCCCGACAAGCCCAAACGTTCATCGCGTGAGAAAAAGTCCTCGTCGAGCCGCAAGAAGGGCTCACCACTTGACTCTATTGACAAGCTCGATGTCACTGGTATGTACGGGCAAGGCTCATTTCATCACGACGGCCCCTTTGATGCGTGCCGGCCACATCGTAACAAGCGCAACTCACGCGCGCCTGTGGCCGCGTTCTCCGCGAACGGGCCAAACAATACTCTTGATGGAGTTGACTACCGACGCGGAAATCAAAACACAGAGAATCGTATCATGGGCCGGGCAGACAACGAAGCTTTTGAGGAGTTCTCGCAGGGTGCACAGCAAAAAGAGCAGCAAGAAGATCAATATGACCTGCCGCTTATTAGTGACAATAGTAGCGGCGGGTTTGACCCGACAGTGAAGAGCAATCCTGTGCACGGCAGTACCACTCTGGGACTTGGCACGTCAACCTTTCTTGAGGGTGCGCCGGCGCCAAAGACCGTCAAGGTTGACCCGGCAGGGGAGGCTCAACAGCCCCCGCAGCAGCAACAGCAAATTAAGCGCAAAATGTCAATTGTGCAGCGGTTGCGAGGAAATAGTTATAGTAGCGGCAGCAGCGCTGAAAAATCACGGGCAAAAAGGGCCGCCGTTACCGCCGACCCCTTGCCAACGATTTCGCCGACGCCAATGCGCTTATCTAGCGAGTCTGATGGCGATTCTCCACAGCCGCCGCTGCCTCCCTCATCGACTGGCGGCAACAGCTTTTTGCGGCGCGTGAAAAGTCTCAAAATGGTTACAAATCGGAGCCGCCGGACGGTCACCGAGCCAATCATGTAAAAGTGCCCTGCAATTTGTGTTTGCAGCATCCTACTATTATGTTGTTGAATGAAGATGTTATATTTATGTGATGTAGTTTATTATTACAAATGAACTTGATTCTTGTAAGAAAAAAATAACTCTGTAATGATAGATACTAAGGACTAAGATGATTTATTGTCAAAAGTTTTATACTGGAAAGACAAGAAAGGAGTGAATTAATAATAAACACAACCCAGTTTTTTTGCTTAGATTTTAGTGACGATTGATATCTTTTGTTATCACAAAAGCCATAATTTTTGACAAATTTCAAACTGTTTTTTTTTTCCCTTCACTTTTAATCCTATAGGTAGCGAGATTTAATTATTTTAGTGTTACAAAGCTAAAATATCAAGATATTGGTAAATTAAAGATACAAAATTTTTTAAAAAATTATAATGAAATGCTGATGCTGGTACTATTTTCTTTGTATCTTCATACGAGATGACACAATATCAATTCTTACGCAGCATTTTTTCAGTGTTTATTTTTTACTAAATTTTTTGAAGAGAAGACCGTCATATCATTAAGTTGCAGCCAGAGCAATGGTAATTTGTGGTGCTCCTCACTGCTAACGGCGAACTGCAAATCACGAACATTCAGGCATTTGTTGAACATGTTTCTCAATTAAAAACAAAATGCCTTTTTTTAAATTAGAGATAGGCAAACTACGTGCTTACCTTAAGTTTTAACATTTGCTCTCTAGACTGCTGTTTCTTTGATCATTATTCGTGGGTGCCTGAGCTTTTGGTAAGTAATTCTAAAAACCCCAACCTTTTCGCTTTGATACAGCTCTTTTATCAATTAGCATCAAGTTTAGTCGCTGAAGCTTTGATTTTGGAGGGTTTAATAGTGACCTTGGATTTTGATATTTTCTTGTTTGTTCCAAAAATAGTTCGTAGTGGATATGCTCTCATCTGCTATCCATTTATTCCACTTAATGTGCCCTTTTTTTTAAGTATGTGGGGTAAACGTTTTGCACGGCTGAACGACCCTTCTGCTCACATGAGCTTTAAAACTTGCTACTTAACACTGATAGATTATTCTAGAAATCTCTCGAATCAGCTCAAACCTTCTTTTGCATTCGAGATCACCGAGAAGAATCACGAACATTCGGGCGTCTTCTCTTGCTTTGAAATGAGTTCCGGCACCTGCCCCGGACATCTTTTGACTTCGTCTATATAATAAGGGTTTTTTCACAACAAAATTTTTTTTTTTCTTTTCATCTTTACTCTACTTCAAATAATCATCAATCGATTACATCACAACAAACTCATAACTACATTCATCTCACAATGTTTAACAGCCCTTTTAATTATTTTGCCCCCAGCAGCAGACAGTCATTTTATCCTACTCACAGCCGGGGCAATCAAAAAAGTAGCTTCTTTTACCAGGAACCAAACTTCTGGGAGTACGACCAGCAAGCTGCAGCTGAACAAGAGTACCGCGAACAGCTTGCCCAGTTGCGATATGAGGAGCAACGCCGCAATGCCTACCTCCGCCGACAAAAACAGTTGGAAGAGCAATACCGCCTGCAGCAGCAAAAAGAACATGAGCAAGAGGTGCTGGAAGAACAGCAACGCCTGAAGCAGCTGAAAGCCAAGAAGGAGAAGCGTCGCCAACGCAAGGACCGCCATCTCAAGCGTATTTCTATTACCAATGCCGAGCAGCCCAAGTCTGAAATTGAGCAAGATAAGATTGTTCACCAGCCTAACTTGCCCAAGAGGGAGCCCGAGCCGCAGTCTGATAACGATATGTTCTTTGACGCATTTACTGGAAACTTTAACGAATCAGAGACTGAGCACGAGACAGAACCTGAGTCTGCTCCCGCTAGTCCTAGCTATAATATTAGCACTGCTTCGGATAATATCAGTATTAATAGCCCACACTCTAGTTGCTCTGAGTCTGACTCTGATTCCTCCACTTATACTTCTACCTTGAAGACGTTAGAATCTAAGATCAACGCCAACGTCGACGTCTACAACCGCATAAACTCTGCGCTTTCTTGCGATACCAGCACACCTAAAACAACTACGCTGAACTCGCGCTTGAAAGTGGTGCAGCGCGCCCAGATTGAGCTTGAAAAGCTTTACGAAAAGCTCGACGACCTGGCCGCTGCCCCCACACCCAGAGATAAACAGCTCAAGCAGAAGCTCACCAAGACCGCCGTTTCCTACGCTGATAAAACAGAGTTGCTGTTCAAAACCATTAAAAAGTTGCTTGACGAAGCTAAAGCTGCTGCATCGCCGAAAAAAAAGATTTTTTTAGAGTCCGTGCCTGACGAGGACCTTTCTTGTAAAGCGATTATACATTCACGAGCCACAGCCAGTGATTTTGCAGTTTTAGATACAACGTTTTGATGATCTTTTTTTTTTGTTTTGATTTTTATTTTTGCTATATATTTTTATGATTTTTTTATTACTAGCTAGTTAAATTAATGCATTGTTAATGATTTATTTATTTACTTATTCATCGTGTAATTCTTGGACCCGAACTAGCTGCATTGGCTTCTCCGGCTTCTGCGTGTCTTACACTGGTATTATGTGACCTGAAATTAATGCATTAGACTGTATCTTACGGTGATGTACTGTAAATTACTGTGAATTTCATTTCAATCTGCATGAAAAGCCCCAACGTGCTCCAGTTTGAGAAATGCCCCGTAGTCGCCCCAAACAAGTAAAAAACCACCTAAATTGAAGCAAAAAGTCCCAATCGTCTTATATACTAAAAAAAATCATCCTCCAGCTTCTTTTTCTTTCTCTGTCCATCACCATCATCATCAACAAACCCCATCAACTGTCTCACGTTCCCCGCCATCACCATGCTCAATTTTAACGCCAGACGCTCTCTGATCTCTTCACTTTCCAGTCTTGCCATTAGCAAGCCTGCTGTGCTCGCCTTCAGCACTTCGAGCCCGTTCGCTCTGCCTAAGAAGGCCGCTGCCTCCGCGACCAAGACTAAAAAATCCGTCAAGACCAAAACTGCAACCAAAGCTGCGGCCAAGCAGCCCGCAAAGCCCAAAAAACCTGCCAAAGGTATGTGGTGATTTAATTTCCCATTTAAATTGCGGTGAATTGACTTTTAATATGCCAAATTCATGCTAACCCTCTCTTTTTTTTCCCCAGATCCCTTGAAGCCCAAGGGCCGCGTGACTGCATACTCGTTTTTCCTCAAGGCATACGCAAAGGAGCACAACATTACCAAGGTCACTGAGCTTGGTAAAGCTGTTGGTGCTGCGTGGAAGACCATGCTGCCCCAGGAGCGCGCCAAGTATGAGCAGCTTGATCACGAGGACAAGGTGCGCTATGAACGCGAGCGCGAAATCTACCTCAAGAACAAGGAGGCCACCACGCCGCCCAAGCGCTCTTCGCCGCCCTACCTCTACTACTTTAACGAAAACCGCACCAAGATTCTCGAGGAAAACCCGGGCATTTCTTTCTCCGATGTCGCCAAGCGTGCTGGCGCCCAGTGGAAAGCCCTCTCTGCTTCCGAGAAGCAGCCCTTTGTCGATCTTTCTAAGGAGGCAAAGGTCAAATACCAACAGGAACTTGAGGCTTTTAAGCAAAAGCAGTTGTAAGTGGGATCAACCTTGTATTCATGCACTTGCCGCCATAGCATTGGTGCTGATATCATGATAGTGCGTGTGGAGTAATTGTAGCTACAGGATAGCTAGCGCGGTTCAAACCCGTCAAATTTATGTATTCTTAATAAGTATTATTCTGTCTTTTTTTATTATTTTATTTTTGCACTTTCTCACTTGTATCAATCTCTACTTCAATTGTTCCTTGTATTTTAGTAATATTGGTGCTGAAGGGTTCAAGCCTTTGGACCCGAAGATTTCGTGATTTTATTTATTTTTTGTTTTCTTTTGGTGTGTGTTTGGTAGTTGCAGTGTTGACGCGACTGTATTTGGCGGTGGCGCTGATGCGTGTAAATGTGTTTGTATGTGTAAAGATTGTGCGGATAGTGTTTGTAATAGCTTAGTCACAAGTGTTTTACCAGAAATAATTGTTATGATATAGCATATAACACCTCTAACCTAAAACCTAAGAGATAATACATACAATAAACCTGGTTGCTCAAGTAAAATTAGAAACATCAAGTCTTCTTATGCTCTTCGACAACAGAACATGAAGTAAAAAAAAAAAAAAGGGGAAGGATTTAAGCTTAGAAAAATAAAAACAAACTATTCCAGCATAAACAAATATTACAACATATGGAAATTTCCAAAAACTTTAGAATAGTGGATTTAACTATCGTTTGCATTGACTCGATCCTTGGACTTTAAAATAATACTGCATCTGGGACAGTTGGCTTCAGCCAGAAGTTTAAGGTACCTTGGACCTTATAAATACTATATTGGTTGACTGGTATGTCCATATAGTGTGCTAAACTTCAATTTTTTCAACATTGAATCTGAATTTAGCTCTCTTGATATTAGTTGAGAATAGGCTTTGTATTTTGGCCCCTATCCCCATGAAAAAAGCTGACGGGTTCAACAGTTTTGAATCTTTGTATTGTCAGTCTGATCAATCAAACACCAAAACAATTTTTTTTTTTTTCAAAATACAAAACAAAAGTTGGTTCTATGGGGTTGCAAATGCTCAAACGCTTTATTAACTACCTTTCCATTTTTTTTCTTCACTCGTTTAGCGCTGATTTAGAACTAAAAGCTTTGATTACCCATTAGTCTAGGAAAAAACCGTTAAGCTCTAGTCTAAAAATTTAGTTTGTCAACAAACTGTATTTCTAGGTGGTGTAACTTTGTTTTGCAAACAATTCTGCTAATAGGCAGATGAATTCCAGCTTTATTTGTGTATGTGTTTTTTTTTTTTTTTTTTGCTTTATATATACTTAGTATACTTTAAATTCACAGCTCACAGACCTCACTGACAGTAATAACCTCTCTAAATAAAGTATAAATCTACCTCGTAATTTATCAATAAATCAGGTTATTGTCTCCATGTTCGAAAGTTACATGCTATTAAAATAATTAAAATATAATTATACCTTATTCTTTGTTTATACCATAAATACTAGTAAAACCGAACCTGAAAAAAGGAATAAAAAAAATCTAAATCTGTTGGTTCAGGTTTAATCAATGACAGAATTGGCTCTATAATAGAAAACCCTCACTTCTATTGGCTGGGCACATCTGCGCAGCAGTTACCTTTTTTTTTTAACAGTTTAATGGCCTGTAAATATTTGCCGTTTTCAAAGAAACTTTTTTTTTAATTGTTTAGTTTAGCTAGGGGTATTATCTATGGCTAAGTTTCAAAAGGTCGTGACCAACGATCTGTTTTAAGCTTTCATGATTTACAACTCTTAATCGCTGGCCCTATTCTGCCCGCAAAAGCTATACAGGATATACCATACACTATGTAGCTATATATAAATACTAATTCTAACTATGAATCAACTTTGGGTAATTATTATTTGCGTTGCTGTCGTTATTCCTGTTGACTAGAAAAAAAAAAAAAGCTGGTTAGGTAACTCAACAAAAAATAGGTTTGCTATTGTTGCTTATCGTGGAATTGAGCCTGCCGATTCAGACATAAACCAACCAGAAAGAGGGCAGAAAAAGCCATAGAAAACGCCGGCGAATTTCACGGCAGTTGATGAAACTCGCTTCTGGTTGTAGCTTAAGTAGAGCTTTTTTTTTTGTATTTAGTTATTTATTTATTTAGATTCATTCATCCGGCGTTGTCACTTTGGACAAAGCTTGGCTTGACAGCTGTACATTCAGTTTTTTTATTTTATTTTTCAGGTTGGCGCTGTGCCAAGAAATGAAGCCGTTTATAAAATTACAAAAAGAAAAAAATATATATATATACATTTTATCTTCTATGCCAAACCAACCGTCAATCAAAAAAAAAAAAGATATGAATATCGTCTCTTGTTTTAAAGAGAGGACGTTTGCCCTTATTTATCTCGGTGTGGTCAGAGTAACACGGCTGTTATCACGATATTTGATATCAAATCTTGTTGTAATCGCAGCTAGTTTCTACGTGTAGATAAATAACAAACTTCGTGGGGTAATTGAGAATAATCGCTCAGATAATTCACAATGTTGAAATCAGTGCCGTTCGCTTTTTTTTTTTTTTTTTTCCTGCCTGATAACCTGGAAATGCTACGCGAGCATTCGAAATTTTGAATGGAAAACACAAACTTGGTGGTCACCTTCTACTTTTCTTTTTCCCTACTTCGGATTGCTTGCTCTTTTGGTATACCTAATGCCAAGCGATGCCATTTCCCAAACCCAGTCGGGTTCAGACATTGCATAGAGCGAAAAGCGAGGGTACTGGCGGAATTGTTATTGCACTAGTTGTCTTGCCTTTTAATCTCGACCTAATAAAAGCTTGTTATTGCCATTAGCAAGCAACTAAAAAAAATCGCACGGCTTCAATTTGATGTTTATGTGATGCCAAAAAATTCAGGCGCTTTTTTAAAAATTTAAAAGATCCATCAATACTAAACAGACCATGAGACTTTTCAAATGAGCCCAAAATAGGGGAGGAAAAAAAAAATAGAAAAAAAAAAAACAATTACATTAAGATTATAAACATTTGACATTATGATAAAAACAAAAATTGTTGACTTTTGGTTTCGCTTTCAGCAGCAAAAAGCGAAAGAAAGATTTTTTTACTTGAAGTCAGTAGCCATCTCGTCACTACCAGAAGCTTGGCGATGGTTGAAAGTCTCTTCCACGTAATTCATACCGATGGCATTGAGCTCATCTTCGACCTTGTTATAGCCGCGGAAGACGGCCCAGAAAATGAAACCAGCAATAAAAGTAGCAACGCAAAGACCGGTGTACATCCAAGTGAGCTTGGGATCGACTGCAGTTGTAGAGATAGCAATTCCCAGAGCGGAACCACCAGCGTTAGTAAGAAGGAAAATGGACATGATGAAGGACTTCATGTTGGCAGGAGCCTTGGTGTAGGCGTACTCCAGACCAGTGACCGAGGCAAAAATTTCAGAGAGAGCAATGAAGAAGTAGGCCGGGGTTTGCACAGCAACATGAACATTGTTTGGAATGCTACCGTCTTCAGAGGCAGGACATGCAAGAGGAGCATCGTAACAGGGGCCAGTATTGTAGATGATGTGCTGCACAATGGCAGCGTAGGCCATGGCAAGGGATGCAAAGATAAAGCCAAAGAAAATACGGGTAATAGGCTTGAACCGGATACCAATCTTTTTAAGACCGGGGTAGACAAGACGCTCCATGATGGGAATAAAGATGATGATAGCAATTGGATCAATGTTTTGCATAATATCATTGGGAATACCGTGTGTGTTCATGGTACCTGCTTGAGAGACAAAGTTGTTGATCATCTGGCCGTAAACGACCCAGTAAACGGGATAAGCAATGAAAACCTTACAGGCCATGAGAGCACGCTTAACTTCATCAACAAAAACGTCAGACCAACCGACTTCACTGAGCTGACGCTCACGACGGACAGAGGGTCTAGCAGCATCAAGCTTGAAACCATTAGTGACAGCAATGGCAATAATTTTAAAAGTATCGGGAAGAACCGAGCCCATGGCCGGACGCTTGACATAGTACTTATTACCAAAAACCAGAGAAGCAATGGCAATAAAGAAAAAGCAAAAAGGCAAAAGATAAGCCGCCCAGAAATCAATGTGAAGTTCCATCTCCGTTGTCGCAATGGCTGAGAGGGAACCAACATTAATACACAGGTAAAACATCATAAAGATTGACTGAATAGTAGTGGGAGGATCAACAATGACGCGCTCACCGTTCTTCAAGGTTTTGACATAAGGCTTGGTGATAGTGTACTGATCAGCAATAAGAGGAGAAACGTTGGACTTGATACCACCTGTACCTAGACCAATAACAATCATAGCAGCAATTAAGCCGCCAAGAGCAGCACCGTTTTCAATAGCAAAAGGCAAAGAAGTCATAAACAGAATAAAGATACCAACCACGTAAACACCAGCAAAAACACAAATGGTTCTGAATTTACCCAAATACTTATCAGAAATAACGGCACCAAAAATGGGAGTAACATAACACCAAAACTGGAAAAAGTAAGAGAGAGCAGAGGCACTCTGCTGACCAAGACCAATAGCACCAGGACGGAGGCCACCACGCTCGTTCTGCATGTAGTTTTGGAAAGGACCGGTGATACCGTAGTAAGTGAAACGCTCGCCGAGCTCAACAATAGCTACGGACCATGCAGACCAAGGAAGCTTGTCGGAAACTTTGCGCAGAGTAGCAAGCTCTTCCTCAGTGGGAGTGAGACCAAGAAGCTCATTGTTGGGGCCAAAGACCTGCTCGCCGGCCAGCTCGATGTTGTCAGTGATCACTTGATCCTTGAGAGATTCAGACTTTTCAGCCATGGTAGATAGATGTGTAGAGAGAAATTGAATAACAAATTTTTATTCAAATAAAATAATAACTTGAAAAAGTATTTTCAAAGCATAGGAAATGCTTGACTTTAAATAATTTTTTTTTGTCATTAATACTGGCGAGATAGTAAAAGAAACCCAGGCGGCCAAGGGAAACAAGTATCAAAAGTGACTACGGAATAATGGTATTATGCCATCATGGCCGTCTATCGCACTTTGCAAATGCAATTAGATTAGGGAGACTAGCATGCAAGTAAAAGTTTTGTAATATATGTTGAAGTTTTTGTAGTTTTTTTAGGAAAAGACAAAAAAAAAACTATACTGTTGATATATTATTATTTTTTTTTTTTTTTTTTTATTTTTCAAAACCAACTTGTTTGTGATACCCTAAAAATGCGGGTTCCCAAAGTGGTTTAGGCCTGTTCAACCTGAAAATTTCTTTTTTAGGCTAGGAGGGGTTGAATTTGGTACAAAAAAAAAAAATGCCAAAGCTCGCTTTCCTAGACAGCAGACTCAAAATATAATTTACAAAATCTTGTTTTTTAACAAGGGTATCTAAAATGATAGATAAAGATTTTTTTTGCTATACCTGATGGACATTCCTTAATTTTAAGGACAGGAAAATAAGGCACCAGTCTGAGACCAAGTTTTATGAGTCAAGTGCCAGCGGAGTAATAAATGACAAGCACGACGTACACCCCTCCACTGACGCTTGTTTATCGGATGTTATTTCCTTTTTTTTTTTTTGCTATTTATTCATACCATAGCCGTCTGGTTGGCAGCTGAAAAAAAATTGTAGAAGCTGCCAAGGTTTATTGACATCTTGTCTACAGAAGTACAAATCGGGCTGTTGTTGACTTTAATTTTACATGTGCCCAAAACCATAATGCAAAAGAAAGTCTTCAAACGCCATGTATCACTTCTTATTGCAGCTGGTAGCCATAAAAACTATTGTTGTTGTTGTTGTTTTTTCAGCAAAACTTTGGAAACCTATCAACTACAAACTTGACTTCATGGCCTGGCATATATACAAAATTATATGCGGATGTATATACCAACGGCAGAAATTGAAAGTAGGCGGCATACGATATATCCGACCCCAGCAACAAAATGGTCAGGCAAGGAACTGAACCCATTTGGTCTCCCAGCTATCATATATGATTTATTGTATATCTATTTTTTATTATTTACAAGCATGCGTAATCTTTTTTTTTTTTTTCGGTGATCCGGGTATTGCGCGCAATTCCGGCGGACTTTGGTGAATGGTTGACAAGATTGGGGGGTTTTTTTTTTGTTCAGAGCCTATCAATGTCAAAAGCCAGCTCAATTCTTATCTTTTTCTGATCGTTATAGCTCCGGCGTATGTCTTATTTATATGCATATTTCATGTTTTCTCTTTTTTTTTTTTGGTTTATATACCAGATTTAGTGTTTTTTCTGATAGCTAAGACCAGAGATGACAAAAGCTGCTAAAAATGACCGTCTCAGGCCCATTATTTGGTACAGACTTGCAGTGGACCAAACTTTGCACCGCAGGTTTGCGCAATCTGATATTCCGAAATCTCCTTTCAAACTTTTTGGCCTGTGTCTCCTCTGCTTATGCGCGTACAAAGTTTGTTGAAACCCGCAGGTACACATTATATAGCCAAGTTTGTCGGTCCTCCCCACAAGCGCCGCCGCCCAACGCGTAAAAGTGATCCCTGGGTATCTTGATAAAGTTCAACTATTGTTGAGGGTTTAAGGTTCAGTGCCGTTGACAGAAATCTTGGTTTCGTACGCTCCCAAGCACAGTTTGAATGATAAAAATATGCGCTGTGGTCGTAAAAAGAAAAAAAAAGGGCTTTTTACAGCCACTTAGACACAATTGAAAAAAAAAAAACATCAATGATAGCTATCAACAACTAACTCTTATCAGAGAATGAGTACGGCATCTCGGGACAAAATAATTATATAATTTAAGGCCAGGTTGGAAAGAATCAGAGAGGCTATAATCTCACTAGAGAGAGCCGGGAATGCCTGGGCAGTTTAAACTGTTTGGGCCCTGCTGCCGTAACTATATTAATTAAACTACATGATCCAGAAAAAAAAATATATATATATGGCAAGTCATAATACTCCAGGCTGCGGGTTAATGCTCAATTTGGTACTAATTCAAGCACGAAATTATAGACAGGGCTTATATTCTTTTTAAGCTTCAAGGGTCGCTTCAATATTTGTATATTATAGTGTTATTGGTTCCATCATTTCTAGTATAAACTTTTTGATCATTGTATTGGTCTATGCATTTTGAAGAAAACAAAAAAAAAAGGCATCGTTGCAATGCTTTCTCCTGTCATTGACAGGAATTAATCAACTTGAAAACTGGTTTGTTTCGGACCTTGCTGCATTGCATTTTTTTTTTTCGCTTTTCTGGCAGTGAGAGTACTGATCATGCCAGTCAGTTTCCTAAACTAGATTGCCAAAAAAATTGCTAGATTATCTGCATCCGGGATTTTTCGAGCAATGCAATAATCAGTGGTGGCGGCACCCAAAGCCCCTCTACGTATATGGCCTTATACTATGTGGATGCAATTCGTCATGCACTGCTAGCAGTTCTCTTATCTATACTTGAAAAAATAAAAGCATTGTTCTCTTCCGCCAATTACCATCTTGACGGAAAATATTTGTAAGGATCACTAGTATCAGATACAAATAAAAAAAAAAGATGATTGTTACTCAGCCAGATACTGACTTTAAATGGACTAACCAACAAAAAAAGAGGTTTTATCTACTCAAGGCCTATAAGTGCCGGAGCCGTGCCAACAACCCAAAAAGTATCTTGGGTATATACTTAGAGTGCAGTAGTGACACCAGTATTATTAGTAGCAATTTGGGAAAACAAGCTTTGTCAAGTCCTGTGTTTGAAAAAGGTGTCGTTCTTGGCCTTCCTCACAAGCAGGGTTTGGGGGATAAGGCCGCTCAACAGACGCCTCGGAACACTCGGCAAATGAGTTGGGATACACAAAAGGGTTGAAATCAGCTCCTATCATGTAGAGCAGATTAATAGTACATGCTTTTCTTTTGGGGATATGCCATTGACACGTTCTCATTTGAGTTTTATCGTTGTTGTTTTGTACCCGTTGGTATGAGGTGTTTGAAAGAGGGTTAAGAAAAAAAGGTCAAAGACACGGTGAAGCAAGTAACTTGTTAAATCCAATCATGATGTGCCTGAATGAAAAAAAAAAAAAAGGAGAGCATTTGAAAAAATTGTTAATTTATAACAGCTTATCTCCAAACAAGTATAGAAATTTCCGGGCATGGCCCCAGTTGCAACAACCATACAGCCAGCTGCTCTTCCATTTATAGTTGATTGCTAATGCACACATTTATATGAGTCTTGAGGTAATATTTAGAGCAAAAAAAAGACAACATGGCACAAGTCAAGCTAAGACCCAAAGCCCCAATTATTTCTTATCAAGGCTCAAATAACAAACCGGTTGACTTTATGTATTATGAGTAGAACTATCGATGAAACATTCTGTGGTATCGAATGCGGAAATTTCTTATAAGCGCCGAAAGCGTCACTTTTGTCAATATATTATTTTGATTAATATTAAAACTCCATGTCTTCTTTTTTTTTAGTCTTTTAGATAATTGAAAATCTGTGTAATTGTTTTAATATCTAGAAGTACCAAAACAAAATAAAAATACCAAAAAAAAAAAAATTGTATAAAAAAAGGAAACATTCAGCTCTGAAATAGTTATCTCAACAAGACTTACAAAGTGAAGCCTTTAATGCGTATTAAGAGTTTTCGACATTAAATGGTGCCAAATCCTCTATTATATATAGCTCCATGTTCTGAAGGTAAGTCGGAGATATATGACACCTGGTAGATCAATAGATTGACACACAACAGAATCTCAACCAGCTGCTCTATTCAAGCAAAAACCATCAGCAAAAGAAAGTGCGGTAAGAGGTCTAAGAATTTGACCACAATGCTAAGACCCTTCTTGGTATTAAGAAGGACTTGGGGATCAAGTTTAGGAAAAACCTTTTTTTTCAGATAGCTGCACTCTGTAGGATGTAGAGCATGATCTCTTAAAATGGATTCACCTGTTATCTAGTTGGCCCACATTCACAGTAGAGATTTCTCTCGGTGACGAAGCTTTTTTTTTTTAAAAAGCAAAAAAAAAAAAAAAAAAAAAAAAACTTTATGCAATTGATTTTTTTGTAACTTGAATTGTCATGATTGGAATCGAAATGACGACAGCCAAAGATCAAAAAAAAAAGTGATAATAAAAGGATTTTTCTTTGAAACTTTGATTTCCAGGTATTAGATACCAAGGGTCTTGGTGCCTGTGGTTCAAGTTTTTTTTTTTTTTTTTTTTTTGGACTCCTTACTGAACACCTTCTTTACTGAATAGTTCGTGCTTGATTAGAGCCGGCTTGTTGAGGGGTTTTGCTGTGTGTCTGCTATTAGAGCTACCAGGGGGTGTTATGGATCTAAGATTTCTAAACACACACAGTTTTCCATTGGGCGGCTTACTATAGTAATAAATCATATCTCTTAAAAAGAATCAAATAATAATACATAAAATAACTTAAATATATATATAAAACCCAAACCTACGAGCGTGCTTTGTCAACATTATCCTCAAGCAATTTCCAATTTTCACGGCGGATTTCCTCACGACTTTCGGCGGAATTCTTAGTTTGCCGATAAAGAATCTGGCATTGATCATAAAGCACCGAATTTGTATCCATAAATAACTTGAGGGCATTATAAACCATTTGATGAATAGATTGATTCCAATGTGTTGTTTCGGTTTCCACCAGGGCTGAAAAGATTATGGGTAGAATGGTTTCGGAGTTTTCGGAAACAAGACTACAAAAATATTCACTACTCCAGAAATTAAGGGCGCGCTCGGCCACTTGGAAATGAGGACTTGAAATACATTTGGCCAATTGCACAAATAATGGAATCTGAATCTTGACAAACTCAAAGGGCTCCAGCACCTCAAAAATATCCTCAATTTCAATCAGGAAAAGAACCTCCTTGGAGGTATTGACTTTTGGCCAATAGCGTAAAAGACCCATAATGACCTCTTCCGTGAGCGTGGAATCCTTTTCAAGAAATTGGACAATACAATAGGCAAGCTGCGACTTGTAAAGACTGAGCGAGCGCACCTTGTGCAAGGGTATCAGCACGCGGCTGAGAAAAATCTTATGTTCAGTTTTAAGCGGCAGCGCAAACCCGTTGATAATACTGCCAAGAATCTCCAGCAATTCCGACACACCATTAAAGCGCTCAGTTTCATAGATGAATTGGAAAAAAATATTGTTCATACACTTGCGAATAAAAGCGCGCAGATTGAGGAACTTACCATAGATGCGGTGCAATGTCGTCTTGAGACATTCACGCTCACGAATGTCCTCGCTATCAAATAGGGCTATCAGGGTTTGCACAAACTGGTGGTCAATGAACTTTCTCGCGATACTCTGATCAAAGTCTCCCGACTCGAGGAAAATGAGGAAAAAATCATAGACCATCTGCATATGGGGCCACGCAAGCTCATAGACAGGCTCATCTTCGTCTGGGTCATAAAGCTCACCCACAGGGTTGACGGAAGGCGGAATGGGTCTAAACAGGTTTTTTGTAAACATTTCAACCACGGCGCCATACATATCCGGAGTGATTCTGATTCTATTTGTGGAGACGTACTCAGAAAGCTCGCTGAGGGCATTTTGCTTGATATCTTTACCAGCAAGATCCGAAGCAGGGTTGTTGAAGTCGAACATGACCTTGCATTGCTCAACTTTGCGGAGAAATATTAATCTTCATACTGCTGGACCAGCTTGTTTAAAAACAGGAAAGGCTCTGTTTTTATAAATATTCTTAATCGGTTGAAATGCTGACAACTACTTAAGCTTCTTTGAGTGAAATGAGAGTATAGTTTGTTGCAATTCAATGCTCAAGGTTATTAAATTGTTAATTTCTGCCCTCAAATAGCTGCATGAACCTTCTAAAAAAGCTGACACTATGATTGCTTTCCTGATAGTCGTTTAATTTTAATTTTTGTCATTAATGGGCTCTATTTGCTTGGCTTTTGCAAATAGATTTTTCAAGTTGCTCGCTGTTGCTAAATTACTTATATATTGGTAAGTTTATGTCGATTCATATTAAAAGATGCTAGCTTGGTATGGTATGATTTAATGCACGCATGAGATTAATACCCGAAATATTGTATGAATAACTTGTAACTGATCTCACCATCTGGGTATAAACGAGGAATGTATGAACTCGTGTGATCAGGTCTATAAAAATGGACCTATGGATTCAGCTAGAGAGTTAGGTAAAGAACTCTTGTATTATTCATACCAGTCTGGTTGGGGTAACAAATAGATCTAGAACAAGTCTAAATATTCACCCACTTTCACTTCGTGCTTTTTGATAAAGATGCTGGAAGCCATTTAAACATAAAAAAATTTGAGTATGTCGGATTTCTTAGATTGGCCAAACATTTTTTGTTTTTCTTTTTAGCGCCAAGTCACAACTCCTAATCACAAATAACAAATCCTAAAACGTATCCTTCAAGTCTTTTCTGATTCAAGTTGTCTCTGTCTTTATACGAACTTTGGCAACACACAGTCTCGTAAAACTAGAAACCCTCGAAACCAACCCAGGAGCTGCTTACTACCCCCAATAAAATGAAATAAAGCAGACAATCGTGTGTTTGCTCAGGTCGCCAACTTTCTAGTGCTTATATTCTGTAAATACGCAATTTGGAGACCGTCTAGCGTTGTATTTTGCCATCGCGTTGTCAATCAGTATGACTGATCTCTCCACACTGACAAAACCGAGTTTTGATAACCTTTGTTCAATGTTTTATTGACCTGCCCCAGGGGATTAAAGATAATGAATCAAGCACCCGGACCCTCTGCTAGATAAACCAATCTGAACCAAGATCCATAAACCTCTTCACCGGGCATTATTTCCCAGTTTAAACAGTGCTCATGCTGTTTTATTTTTTGTTCTTTTCTACTTCTCGATTTGGTTGTTTCTCATTAGGCCTATTTTTTTTCTTTTCTTTTATCTAAGCTTATCGCCAGTTAAACTTTTCCTTTTACATCCTCCGACCATCGCCAACCATTTGCATTTACTATCAAACCAAAGTCTCTCTTCATAGCATCTACTTCCATCAGCATCAATATAATACTTCAAATATTAGTGGACTCGCAGCATTAGCATAGAATACGCTCATGTTCACCCCATCGACAATCAACAGGCTCGAGTACATGACCTTTCTGACGATTGGTCTCTCGTACCTCTGGCCCTGGAACTGCTTCCTCTCTGCAGTGCCCTACTTCCATTCGCGACTTGTGGGCCATTTGGCACTTCAGCAGAACTTGGCCAGCAGTCTCATGATCATCAGCACTATCACTTCAACTGCTACTTTTATTCTGCTTGCCTTCAAGCGTACACCAGCCACCCACACGACCAGCAAAAAGACCAAACACACCCTATCAGTAACAGAATCCTCTGACGAAAGCGGGGAAGATGAGGAAACCGTCAATTATGAAAACCGCATCATTTTAGGAGAGCTGCTGATCGGCGCCGTATTCATTGTGCTTGCAGGCTCTTGCGTCCTCTTTACAAAGAGCGGCAGTGGCGTTGGTTATTTTTTATTCTTACTCATGGCCATTTTTAGCTCCACTGTGGGAACCTCCCTGGCCCAGAATGGATCATTTGCAATTGTGAGTTTGTTTGGGCCCATTTATACGCAGGCCATCATGGTTGGCCAGGCTATTGCTGGGATTCTGCCACCAATTGTCTCGATTCTCTCAATCATTTCGAGCTTGTCCCATGATGATGGTGACAAGCCTGGCGAGAGCGGCAAGGACGAAGAGATTAGTGGCAAATCGACCTTTTTTTACTTTCTTGTTGCGTCGCTGGCTGCTTTGGTCGCGTTCACATTGTTTAAAATTGTGCTTAAGACGGATCCTGAGAAGATCTTAACTAATCCCGAGTCCGAATCATCGGCTGTCCTTCTGCACGACGAGGCCGTACAATCATACGACTCTCTTCCCACGGACAGTACCACCACTGCTAACGTTGAGGACGATAATGACTATGATCTCGAGGTATTTCCTACCGGCCGCACCCACGATGTGGATCCTTACAAGCTGGTCTCGAAGCTGCGCGTCCCCATTTTTACTGTGTTTTCGGTCTTTTCTGTAACCCTGGCATATCCCGTCTTCTCCGAGCTTGTGCTGCCCGTGCACACGGGCCCGGTACTTTTTAACCGCAATGTATTTATTCCTTTTGCCATGTTTGTTTGGAATCTAGGGGACCTGGCGGGCCGGCTTATTTGTGGCTCGTCCAAGTGGGTTGTCCGCGGCGACAACAACTTTATCATGTACAGTATTGCGCGCTTTGCATTTTTGCCGGCATATCTGCTGCTCACGAATATAAACGGCCGACTAACCAATGGCGGCGGGGTCGCTACGGGGCTGGGCCAATGGCTTGGCGACGAGGTCTTCTTTGTAATCCATCTCCTCTTTGGTTTTACCAACGGGCACCTGGGATCAAGCGCCATGATGGCGAGCCCGAGCTACGTGGACCCCGAGGAGCGCGAAAAGGGTGGCTCGCTCATGACCCTGGCGCTGTCTCTGGGCCTTACTACTGGCGCCCTCTTCAGCCTTGTGCTTGTCCACATTCTTGCGTAAAAGCAGAGGATTGGAGCTCTATTTAATTTTATCACTTGTTGTATCACCATTATATTTCATATTATTTTTTTCTTTCTTTCTTTCTGTCATGATTATTATTGATATTCAGGTTGTCAGCTAGATAAAGGTGCCCCACGTCCCATATAACTATCCATATACTATAACCTATCAGGTAACAGCATTGATTTAGTCGACCATTATTCTTGACCTAAAGTATGCCTTACAATTATAAACAGTAAGTTTCTTATATATATATATTTCGTGGCAGCCCTTGGCTAAGAAATGAGCTCAACGTACTGCGCAACCGTGTCAAGACGCGAAAAGTCCGTCACGGGCGCTTTACTTGCCGCGGCGGCCTTGAGCTTGGGTCCAAGCACAACGTTTTTGAGGTTGAATTCGGCCACCCCGGCCGCAGCAGCGGCGGGGTTGCCCGTTGTCGTAGCCGTCGTGGTAGCAGTTACAAAGGAAGGTAGGGGTGGACCCGTGGGACTTTTTAGCAGCCCTGTGGCCGTAAGAATTTCGCGCGCCCGGTCAATTGCTTCTTCGACTGTAAGCCCGCTGCTCCCGGCGGTGGCGCTATTGTTGTTGTTCAAGGTCGTGCTGCTATGATTACTGCTGTTGCTAGGGTGGTTTCCAGTCGCCATTTCGTCTGGTAGCATAAGATCGATCTCGGCAACAAGCCCCTTGAAGTTTCCCTGTAGCATCATGTTGGCCAACTTGACGTTGTAAGCTGTACTACCACCACCACTACTACTAGTTTCAAAGTAAAAAACACTGCCATCACCCCGGATACTTTGACGTAGCTGCCATAGTCCTTGTAATTTAGTGCTAAGAATGGCCTCAAATTGGCCCGCCACGAGGGTAGCTTTGCCATTCACCAGCACTGCCATTTCTCCGCCGCTGCTGCTGCTGCCGCTGCTACTGAAGGGCACTGAGGAAGTGAGAGTATGCAAAAAACTATTCGAGTTGGTAGTCGCCAGTGGCGCACTCTTATCCTTGTAAAGCTTGATTTCAAACCCATACTTGCTTGTCGTACGTGGCGTCTGGTTAGCAATCTGATCGCAAAGTGTCGAGATACTATTCGGCGAGGCGCCCTGAAGTAGGTATAATCTGTAAAAGAAAAAAAAAAGAAACGCGTCAATAATGGAAGAGTTTTTTTTATTATAATTAATTAATTATTTATTTTCTTTTTTTTTTCTTTCTCTGGCTAGGACTTTGAATCTTGCTTGCCATGCTGATGAGTATGGAAAAAAAGACCTCCATCGCGTCGATATCGTCAAAGCAGAGATAGAGAGAGAGAGAGAAAAGGCCACCAAAACACCGGTGGATCAATAGGTACTTACATTGTGATTCCCATAATGTCCAATAAATATATAAAGCCTCTTTCTTTTTTTTTTTTTTTTTGGTGAATGAACGAATGGACTTGGTGAATCTCCTGGTTGGTAAAATAGAGGTCCTGAGTGTCAATGCGGTGTGTGAGATTCAAAATGAGTGGGAATGGAAATTCTGAAAAAAAAAAAAAAAAAAAAAAAAAAACAAGTAACGTAATTTTTTTTTTCCTTTTTAAATTAAAAAA
>JAKUCA010000127.1:0-25295 GCA_030567025.1 Geotrichum europaeum
ACCTGCTAGGTTGGTTCGAGGTAACCACCATCAAATCACGGAATGATGGTATCATCACTTTAGTCAGCTATTGCCATTTACTACTCTGTAATTGTCTCACTCTATATACATTCATGGAAAACAATCAAAAAAAAAATCTTTTGGCTATATTACAAAAAACTATACATATATATCTGGCTAAATAGACTACTATTCGCTGGGGATGGGAATGTGGCCAACGGGCTGGGAGTCGTCAACGCCATACCACGCAATAAATCCAACACCCAAAATCGCCGACACAATCGAAATGAGCAGGGCAATGACACCCCTGAGCGTGAATCCTGCAGGAAGATCGTCCTCCTGCGCATTCTGGCCCGTCAGGTCAAGGAAATCCTTGGTGTTTCCAGCGGCATTTCCAGCACTGGGCATGCCTGCAGCGGCACACATTTCGTAATGGCTCGCGGGAATGCTCTGATGCTCACGCAGCTGTGTGGGCGCCTCAATCAGCGTAAGCGCGAGGCCCTGCTCCAAATGCCATTCAATATGGCAGTGGAAGAGCCACACGCCCGGGTTATCGGCGCGGAACCGCAGCACAATGTTACCGTTAGGTCGCACAAACACAGTGTCACGACGCATGGGGATCTCCGGGAACGGCGGGTGGTCCTCAGGGTCGAACGCCTGGGGATCGTCATCGTCGTATTCCTCGGATCGGTGGATGAGCTGGAACTCGTGACCGTGCATGTGGAAAGGGTGGTTTCCCGTGTCGGCGTTGTTTAGCACCAGCTGGACTACGTCCATGTGCTGCAGCACAAAGGAGTTGGTGTACTCGCCGTAGATGGCAGGGTTATTGGCCTGTTTGTCGGATTCTGCCGAAAACACAGTGTAGAGAGACGGCACTACAGGCGCGGTGTAAGTGATGTTGTTGAAAAATGCGTAGTTCTTGCCGGAGATTAGGTTGTTCATGATCACGTCGACGACAATCTCCTGGTCTGGTTCGGGGTAGAGCTCACGACGGTCGTGCGGGATCAGATTAAAATCATCAAAGGCCTCGATATCTTCGGATGACTCAACGTCGAGAATAACGCGCTCATGGGGCGCATTGGCGTTGTACTCAAGCCAGTTGGTCTGGTTTAGAACGAGGTCGTCGGGAATAACGTCAAACATGGTCGAATCAAAAACAGAGACAATGCCGTAGTTCTTGTCGGTTTTGGGCTTGGTTCTAAGCAGGATGGCGTAGCGCTGCGCAGGCGTTATGTAGAGCTTGTCGGCCTTGGTGGCCTCTGTGTAAACACCGTCAACCTCGACAATCTCAAAATCATGGTCCTCAATCCAAAAGTAGACTGATCCGAGGGCACCAATGTTCATCAGATGGATGAGGTACGTTGTGTCGGGTTTGATCGCCACCGAGGTGTTCATGGAGTCCTTGAAGAGCAAGTTCTGCGGCACAGGCTCAGCACCACTGGGGTTATACAGACTAAGGAACTTGGGCAAAAGCAAGTCGGTGACCTCATGGTACCAGTCGCTAAAAGTCCAGGTCAGTTCCTCGTCAAACTTGTCGGCAAAGTAAGCGTCTTTGTCATGAACAATGAAGGGGCCACGGTAGCCGTTGGGGTATTGGCCGCCGACGTGGGAGTGGTACCAGTATGTGCCGTTTTGCTCGACCTTAAAGTCGTGGGTGAATGAAGCGCCTGGAGGAATCGGGCACTGCACGACGTGGGGCGGGCCGTCCATGGCGTTAGTGCCATTCTGATAAATTCCGTGGAAATGGATGCTGGTATTGTGCTTGGGCAACTGGTTGTGAACATGAAAAATCACCCGGTCACCCTTATCGACGTGGACTTCGGGAAGCGGCCACTGGTTATTGATGCCGACGACCTCGCGAGACTTGAGACCATCGGGGTTGACGGTAACCCAGGTGACGTTCCAGTCAAACTCGACGGTTTTGGCAAGTGCAGCGGTGCTGAGAAGCGAAGCTGCGAGCGTATGTAAGATGGAAATCTTCATCGTGGGAAGGTCTTCGAGCAAAGAAAAACTCTTGCGATACTAAAACCAGCGCGATAAAAGGAATAGGAAATGAAGATAAAAAGAAGAAAGTAAGAAGAGAAGTGTTTATGATTTAAAGGAAATATCAAAAGGGTTTAAGAAAATTTTGTTTTTGGAAATTTTTGTAGCCCAGAAAGAGCCCAAAGTTTGCAAACCCCATGGAGGGCCTTGGCAGTAGTCCCTCCAGGCAAAAAAAAAGTAAACTGAAAATGCAGCGCAAAGACCTTATATCAGTGCAGACGGAATTAGCAGCCAATGGCAACCACCGCTGGTTTCGTGCAATCATGACAACTTGATGCCCTCTTTATTTATTTATTTTTTTTCTTAATTAGCAAATCTCAGAAATCCAGTAGGTCTAGCGCCGTTGGATAAAAAACTGACTATTCTGAACTAAACTGTTCTTTCCTATTAGTTCTGCAAGATTCCTTTTAAAATGAATCCAGGAGTAAAGACTCAAGGATTAGACTCATGTTTTTCAATAGAATATTCCTAGCTGCATTAAAATCCTGAATCTGAAGTGATTCAGCATATTTCTTGCAGTCTTTGAGTTGATTTTTCTCTGACTTTTAGAAATCATCTTCTGGGTCTCGAATAAGGTTAGCATTAGTACAGAGGCTTTTATCTACTCACAACTAGTGTTCCAGAACACTTGCTTCGTGTTTTAGTAGTAGTCAGGCTTAATTGTAATCTCTGTCAGGCGTGGTGTTTAAAAGGAATATTGCAGAACATGACTATTCAGAACATTTAGTTCAGAATAGTCATGTTTAAATAAAGCGTACTGAAAAAAAAAACCGCCAATAAAAAGTACAGAAGCAATATTATGTTCCAGCTTGGCCTAGCACCAGATGAGATTGATAATACAAGCTCTGTTGCACATGACTGAATAAAAAAAAAATTAAAATAAAAAAACTAAATTAAAAAATATAAATAAAATAAAACAGAAAAATGCTGCAATCAGACAATGCATGCCAGTATTCGGACTATATAATGCCAGGCACGGCAGTACAATATCAAACAGCCTGTACCAGGCCGTACTCAGGCTCTTGCAAGAAGGTAAAAGTCTAATGGTCAAGACTGATTTTTTTTGTGAATCTCTATTAATACTGAGGTAATGCTACCAAGGCTGTGACAACACCAATTGAAGCATAAAAATAAATAATTAATTAATTGATTAAAAAAACAACTTGGGCTGACTAGAAACCTCGTCGCGGGCAATGATCGTCTGTCGAAGAGGAGAGCCACTGTACAATAATTCTGTTTTTGGTAGTCATGGTGGCGACTATCCGTTGCCATTCTAAAAAAGGTTCCGTCAAAAAAAAAAAAAAAAAAAAAAAATTTAATCAATTAAATTTAAAAAGTTTGAAAAGAACAAAAGCAGGCCTAGACAGCTTTTGTCTGTGTGTTGAGGCGGGTTGCGTCACAAATGTTCAGTTCTTGTTTTCACACTGGCCAAGTAATGGCACCCGCGCCGTCACAAATTTCCAGCCAGGAAGCTCTTTTTTCAAGATAAAAAGCCCGAAACTCTGGTCACTATTAGTTTTTTTTTATTCTTTCATATTGATAAGACTTTAGTTTTGAAGGTCTTGTTTTTTTTTTTGGGCTTGGTCGCGGCTTTGCTAGCCATTTATCTCAACAGCACTTATTGCTTTTTCACAGAATACCTCAGATTACTTAGAGCTACAGCTTTTTTTTTCCTTTTTAAAACAGCAGCAGCAGCTAAAAAAAACTAATTCAATAAACAATGGGAAACGTTTTTTCAGTACAGATTTACTTTGTCACTTTTCGTGAGACGCTGGAAGCATCTATAATTATATCGATACTATTATCATTTGTCAAGCATGGTCTCCAGGAGGGTCATAATGAACAGAATGAACTTACAGAAACCCATCTAGATCAACCACAAGAGCCAAGACAAAAGAGTGTAGTTACTGAGAAACCTGGCGAAGTGCAGAGCTCACCGGGTCTTGACGTTACGCGGACACCCGTCAGCGCAACTACCGAGCCCAAGCCTGGCATCCACAATAACAGCCACAGCAAGTTGAAAAGAAAAAGAATTATAAACACATTTAATTCATTTTCAAATCCTGCAATATATCGACGTTGGCAACTCCAAATTTGGCTAGGCAGCGCAATTGGTCTGTTACTCTGCGTAATCATTGGATTTGCTTTTATTGCTGCCTTTTACGCCCGTGACGACCACCCCCGCGAAAATCTGTGGATTGAGACTGAGCTGCTCTGGGAGGGTATATTGGCGTTTATTGCCAGTATCTTTATCTCGCTTATTGGCGGGGCTATGCTTCACGTCAATAAACGGCAGCAGCAAAAAAAATGGCACCGCAAAATGACCCAGGCGGTGCTTGCTGCCAAGCAGCACGAAGCAATCCCGCCAAACCTAATCGAGTCTTTGGGTAGGGTTGACCAAGGTATTATAAGTGTGGCTGAAAACGAGTCCAAAGAGCCCGTGCGTGGCGGCTGGCGCGCATTAGTAGAACACCCGCGCCAATGGACTACAAAATATGCAATGGCACTCTTACCCCTTGTAACCGTGCTCCGCGAGGGCCTCGAGGCCATGATGTTTATTAGCGGCGTAGCGCTTGCGACCCCGGGCCGATCAATCCCGCTGCCAGCATTCTGCGGCATTGCCACCGGCAGTTTTATTGGTTTTGCCATCTACCGTAGCGGCAACTCAATTCCGGTCCAGGGGTTTTTAATTGCTAGTACCTGTTTGCTATACCTTCTGGCCGCGGGGCTCTTTTCGCGTGCGGTGTGGTTGTTGGAAAAACACATGTTCACCCTCCGTGTTGGCAGCAGCAATATGGCCGAGGCGGGGATGGGCCCGGGCTCCTACAATATTCGGGCCTCAGTCTGGCACGTCAACTGTTGCAGCCCCAGACCTGTCGATGGCAGCAGCAACGGCGGCGGTTGGCAAATTTTTGGCGCCATTCTGGGCTGGCAAAATTCCGCAACGTATGGCTCGGTGATTGCGTACAATGTATACTGGCTGGTCGTGACGCTGACAATTGTGGCAATGTGGTATTGGGAGCGCTATAGTAGCGCGCAGCGAAACCAATGCTCAAACCAACTGGACCAGAACCTTTTGCGCAAACGCGGCGAGATTGGATCGCTACAATTGCGTCAGCGGCAGGAACAGCCGCAAGATCTAGAATTACAACAGCAGCAGCAACATCAAGAATGGCCGTAGTTGAACACCCGGTGGTGCAATACCTATCAATATCCGTATATCAGCCCTACGGACCCTTTTTTGTAACAAAAAAAAAATGAATGAATAGAATGCATCGAAAATTTTTACTATATTGTCACCTAGGGTTTTACTATATTGTCTCTATAGTTTGCGCGCGACCCAGTACTCGCACTTGTAGACAAAACCGCCCATACCTGCGTCGTCCATGGTATAGGAGCACGGGATACCAGATTCATGCGTTTCAAGGACAAAACCATACTTTGGGATAAGTTCAAGCAGTTCCTCTAACGTGAGCTCGAGCCCCCGGGTACGGTCGTCGTCGTTATTATCATCATCTTCGCCCTGGTGCACGTCTTCGTAGTGCCAGAGTAGCGGACCAAAGTTAATCCAATAGCCGCCAGGCTGTAGTAGACCTGCAATTGCGTCAAGAGTGCGAAAGATGTTGGGCGCCGTGTCAATAAAAAAAGCAGTGGCAACAACGTCGGCAGTTTCAAATTGCCCCTGCTCGTTTTCATTATTGTTAATATTGTTGGTATCGTTATTATTTGTGGTAGCATCTTGTTTCAGATAAATGTCATCAAAGGAGCCCAGTACCATTGAGAGCTCGCCGCTAGGCGAGTTCGGGTGGTATTTGTCGCGGTAGGCCATGAGCTGTCCCGGGTGCACGTCAGGTACGCGCACGGCACGCAGCTGGAGATCACGCGAGCGCTGGTGCGACTGCGAGTGAACGTAGGGGTAGACTGCAAACTCGTGTGGCCGCAGCGTGCAATTGAGCATGTAATTGGACATGAAGAGCATATGGAAGGAAAATTCATTGCCCTGTGCCGCAAACCCGCGCACGGCAAGCTCGAGCGGCAGCCGGCCCAGCCCGCAACCAGGGACAACAACACGCACGGTGTTGCGCGGACGCGGGGCGCGCTGCGGGCCATTGGCCGCTGCGTCGTCGTAGTCGGGGAAAAGCCGGCAGATTTCGGCAATGACGCGGCCGTAGCAGACTTCGCGCTCGGCGGCGCCCTCGGCACTCCACTCACGCACGGCCTGGCGCAGCGTTGAGACAACCTTCTCGGCACTTGTGGCGTCGCACGTAGCCCATGCGGCACGCTGCTCCGGCGCGGACACGCCAAACGACGCCGCTGCGACCTCTGCGACCTGGGAGAGCAGCAGCGCGTTGGTATCAATGCAGTGCTGGGCCCGCGCAATATAGTCTGATTGCGTAAAAAGCAACTGGGCCAGCTCGCGGTAGCGCGGGTGCCGCATGCGCTCTAGTTTGCGGCGCCGCACGTTGACGACATTGCGCGTGGCCAGGGCCTGGTACGAGGTGTAAGCAGTTCTGCGAGGGGGGAGAAGAAAAAGGCAGCGTTGTTAGTGGGCTATAGTCTGCCGACTGGGGTAGGCGGTGGAGTACTTACAAAGTCGATGTGAGCACGCGGTGCTCTTCCTGCTGGTCCATGAGCTGCTTGGGTTCATCATGGTCTAGACGTGTGGGAATTTCATCCATTGCGACAGATCAAATGCAAAGAAAAATAAATAAAAATGAAAAATAAATAAAAGTAAATAAATATATATGTGAATTTAAAAAAAAATTGAAAAATGAATAAATAATGGAGGTGAAAATTAATTAAATTAATAAATATAAATGCGTAGACGCGTTAACCGCGGGTGGGGGTTGAAGGAAGGATATTCCGAACGTTTAAACTTGAATGTTCAGAATAGTCAAAAACGGTCCCTGAAAAATAAAAAGGGTTTTGAAGCTCAAGTCCTATTTCGCGTAAAATCAACCCAGACAGTTAAGTCAAACAGTATAAATGTCGCAAACGTTTTTACGGTTGTGCAAACTCTCAAAGGGCCAATCAGCGCGCGGCAAATTGGCGTTACGCACCGTCAAGCCCAGGACTGCTGGCGCGGGACGCGCAGCGAGAGGTCTTGCGACCCGGACAATAAAAAAGTAATGCTAGTAAATAGATTTAGAAATATTAATGACTCTATTGGTTTTTGGTTCTGCGCGGTTGGGGTACATGGTGCATGGGCAAACACCACACGCATGCTCTAGACCAAATATAAGTTTTAAGACTTGCGACTCCATGCCAGGCATTTTCGCGCGCAAAACTTTTTTTTTTTTTTTTTCAAAACCTTCTCACACCCTCCAGCCGATACCAACTTCCTCCCACATTCTTTCTTTCTCCAGACAAAAATATCCCACACATCATATATACACACACACACGATGTCGTCAGAACACCATCGCCAGCTTATTGCTTCGCTGTACCGTCAGTCTCTGCGTCAGGCTAGGTCATGGATTAACAAGCGCGACCTCTACCGCGCCAAGGCCGTTGAGATCCGCCAGCAGTTCCAGGAGAACCTCGAGGAGCGCGACCCGCGCCGCATCCACTACCTCGTGGGCCGCACCCAGGCGCTGCTTAAGAAGTACAACCACCCGGACCCCATCATCCCCCCGCAACGACCCGGTGGTACCAAGTACGAGCGGAACGTGTTCCCTCCGCAGGAAGAGCGTAAGTTGAACAACCCTGCCTGCAGCGATTGCTGCTGGGCCAGATTGATTAAAAGATTTTTATTACCCCGATTGCTAACCCTTCTTTTTTAGCCCTCAACGAGCATTACTAGATGTGCCGGTTCTCCTTGCTGCGGCCACCCGCCCGTTTCTTCTTCTTCACGCATCGCTACCTATTTTATTATATATCTTTATCCAATCAGCTCCTCCTCCGTTATTTTTTCCTCCCCGCTCAGCCTCTGGTCTTTTTTCATATATTCATTCGAAAGAAAGCAGAAAAAAAAATTACAGTTTTTTCTAATACAATATGTGTATATAAATATACACTGTGTTCGGACCTGAGCGCACACGCGCCCGGCCGCGAAGCCAGCCCAATTGAGCCACGTTCAGTTTGAGAAAGAAACCAGTTGTGCTCTTTTTTTGTTTGTTTTTCTCTTTCAATTGGTGCTACGTAGTCAGATCAATCTGTGCTTGGAACCGTAGTCATGGATTCATGGTAATTTGAATGCTTGTTTGTTATTTGTGTATGTCTTCTTTTTTTTTTTGGTTTTGGGTGTAGAGCCTGGGCATTTTTTTGTGTTCGAAACGCAAGGCAAATTAAAACGCATCTCATTCGCCAGCACCACCCAAAAAAAAAAAAAATAGTAAAGTCTTTCAGCCAGCAGCCTAAGTGCTATATCCCAAGACTTACTTGGGAATTACAAACATAGGCTTATCAAACAAGTTGCATTTTAAAAAAAAAATAAAATAAAATAAAATAAAGTCGCTTAGATTTATTGAAAGCATCTCAAATTACTAAAATTTTGTCGTAAAGAGTGTACTTTGCCGATATATCTGGTTTAGATTCAAGTAAAGTGTAAAAACCCTAACTACGAATTTTTTTTTTTTTGTACATCTTTTGTTAGTTGATTGAGATTTGAACCTGATCCAGATATGAGCTATTGAACAAGCAGTTTCAACTACGTATAAGCCCATTCGTGATTTTTCTCTTTTTTTTTTTTAATTGAAAAAAAAAATGGTTTAAGACAAAAAAAAATATATAAAAAAAAATTTTTTTGTTGCATGTTGACTGAGTAACAAAATCCAGAGACTCATATCATGAACAATTTCATCTGCAAGATGTCCTGTTTTACAAGAGGAGAAATCTAGTAAATTGAAAAGAAAAAAAAAATTGGTTGAAATTTTTCTTACTTTTGATAACTTGAAAAGAGCTGGAAAAAGGCGAAAGAAGTATTCAAAAAAAAATTGCAAAAATGCCAGCAATTTTGAAAGAATTTTGCTTTTCAAAAAAAAAAAGAAAAAAAAAAAAAAGAAGAGAATCACAAGTTGCAGTCTGACATTAGAAAAGTAGAGAAAGTTGTGGCCGAGAACTAAGGCTTTAGAGATTATTGTTATACTCCAAGTTCCCCCCAAATTAGAAATAAATTAAAGGGCAGAAAAAGAGAAAGCATTCAAAAAGCTAATACGTATCCCCCAGCTAAATAAAAAGTATTTTTTTTCTGTTCCTCCCATCCGGAGGCACATATTCCAAAGGGCACCTTTTAGCTTGTTAGACGGACTGTGGATAGATAGATGAAAAAAAAATCTGTTTATTGTCCTAATATCTAGAAGTTACATTACAAAAGAAAAAAAAAAAAAAAAAAAGAAGACATATAGCTCTTAACACTTATCTCAATAAAACTGACAAGGTAACGATAATACAGATTGTGTCCCAAAAATTTTCACCCAAAAATACCGATTTTAAATACACAAGTAAAATCTGTTTTAAATATAGATGAAATACTATTATACCTTTTTTTTTCAAACTTTTGGTTTCGGATATAGGGTTTATTTATTTTTCTTCACTTTTGGAAGACGTTAAAAATAGAAAAAAAAATTCCCAAATAATTTGAAGCAAACCTATTATAATTTTGTTATTGAACGTGATATCTAGAAGTTTTCAAACACTCACACAAAAAACAAAAAAAAGGGAGGTATCACAAAAGTCCATTAAATTACAATATATATCTTATAAACACACTATACGTGCAGAGAAAAGGTTACATTGTTTAGCCTTATTGAATTAAAATTGTTGAAGCTATATATTTCATTTTTATATAATCCCCTTTTTTTTTCTGGTATTTAATATATTTTTTTCCAGATATTATAACAATAAAACCACAACTTTCTACTTGATCTATAATATTAGTAAGTTTTTCTTTAGATTCAATAGCAGATGATTTGTTTGATTCAAACCACCTCGTTGCAAGAGGGTGTTTGTTTTGCTGCGGGTCAATTCTCTGAAATTGAGCTATACCAGATGTTATATCTATCTCAGCCCACATGGAACTTGCCACCATGAAAATTTTTTCAGCCGCCATCAATTGTTGAACCTTTCCTTTACTCCTTACGCATATTGAGAGTACTAAAGTTACTTTATGGAGTTTTATGGAGATAAGTTTTATTGAAGCTATATATCTTTTTTTTTTTTTTTTGTAATTTTGCACAGTAACCAGATTTCCCATCTATCTATACCATTTACCAGTAAACACCAAAGGTTTTCCCTCACAAGTTCGACCCTCATGTATCATTATTACTGTGTGGGTGTCGATGAATAAGTTGGTAATGAGTTTGCACAAATCCCAGTTAAATCTTATCTTAAAAAGCTGTACGATGTTTAAATGCTTCCTTCTTTTTCTTTTGGTAATACACTTATTTACCTTTCCATTACTACGTTCTTTAGATAATTATCTTTTCTCCTATTATCCATTTACTATTATTATTGTTGTATTACATTTATATAAATATAAACAAGTTTCCATTATCCACCTTTACTACTACCAATACTACTAGAGTTGTTCGATTACACCAAAATATCAAAAATGCGGCGCAAGACACGGTCAATACTATCAATAGGAGACGCAAGGCCTTGGACTAATGGCACAACCCCAGGAATATCAGAGCGCTGAGTCCAAAGTGGGGCTAATAATGATGCTTTATGCGCTTGTTGCTGTTGTTGTAAAGCCTGTTGTGCTGCCGGCGGCAACGATGTGGGCGAGGGGCCTGACAAAGGTGGCGCTTGTCCCGCTTGAAACACTTCAGTAACAAAAACGGAAAGGGGTCGCCCGTTGACCTCCATGAGTCGTAACAAGACCCGTACGCGTTTATGAGGGAAAAAAAGCTGGATCTCAAGTACGCTATGCGGAGTCACGACCACGGGGAAAGTAGCATTGCTGCGATTGTCATTGGCGGTAGTAGTCGTCGCGGTGGCCGCTGCGGTCATGGCTAAAAACTTTTGTTCTGCTAGCGCCATAATCTCCTTCAGGGCGGTGTAAAGTGGCAGCGCCGTTTGTAGTACCCACACGACCGAAAGTAAGCCGTCACTATTAAGCATGGATTGTAAAAAGGGCTCGACAAAATGGTGCGGGCTTTCACGTGGTAGGCGCAGCACCGCCGTTTCCGACAAGCTATGCGTCGACGACGCCGCTAGAACGCCGAGGGAATTTGACGCTGCCACGGCGCTGCCCTGAAGCGTGATTTCGGCCGCGAGTCCCGGCCCGTATTCAAAGGTAATTTTGGTCATGGACGCCTCCTTTAATTCTAACGATAATGATTTGAGTAAATTGACATAACTCACAATCCGTTCAATTTGTGAAAACTTATTGACAAGATGCTCAATAAATTCTGACTTTTTGGGCCCTTCGGTTTTAATTGCTGGAGGTAAAACGTAACGCCCGGATAAGTACGCCGGTGACGCGAGGCACGAGTCCGGAAGCACCATGTTGAGGGTAAATCCACCGGTGGTGGCATCAACCTCCATGCGCGAGGAATCACTAGACATGGACCCAATATCCAGCGCTTGCTTTGATTTGCCTTGCAGCACCGCCACCGTTTTATCCGCACGCTCCTCCACCAGCGTCAAAAAGAGCGTTTCCTCGGCCCACGTACCCTGCGTCAATGTGCGCATATCAATCAAAATGACCGGCGCGCCGCCACTACCACCAGCACTCTGTAAAAGCTTGTACTTGACATTATTTAAATCAAGCTCTTTACAAAGTGCCTCTGTTTGGATATGTCGGATTGTAAATGTGCTCAAATCGCGAAACATTTTGTAATCAAAGTGATTAGGGTTATCGCGCTTGACGTGGACCTCCTCGGAAAATAGAATGTGCCATAACCCATCGCGTATCACGAGTTGGCTAATCCACCATCGCGGCTGCGAATCACTACCAATTGTCACCAGTAAAAACCAGCGCGCGGGCCAAGTCTCTTGTCTTAGACAAAAGAGCAGCCGCGTGTCGGGGGGGAACTGGCTGCGCACCGCATCATTACTAAATGGCATGTTGGTCGTGGTGATCCAGCCCGCGGATTTGGCCTTGGCAATGATTTCCTCCTGTACCGATGCGTGGCGTAGCTTGACCAGCAACCCCGCGACCTGGATGGGCTTGTCGTAGTTATCATTGAGCGCGGCCTCGGCCGAGGCTATCAGCTTGGTCGAGTTGGTCAAAATGGCGCGGCCGGAAAGCCGGTCAATTGAGTAGATTGTATAGCGCGATTCGGTGAGATGGATTTTAATTTTCTCTGGTGACACAAGTGTGGCCATCTCTGCCGGACTATTAAAGGCGTCAAGGCTATTATTGGCCGCGGGCGTCACGGCCCCGGCAGGAGACGTTGAATCCGATGGCGTTGGCGCCGACGTGCTTGCCGAACCCGGTCGCACGATGCGAGCTGTTTTTGCGCTGCTATTAGCTCCCGTGGCATGGTTGTACTTAGCCAGAATCGCATGGATCGTGGCAATATTGTGACGCACATGCAGCGTGGTAATCTCCTGCAGTAACCACTCGGTCGAGATGTTGGTCTGACCAAACTCAATGCCATGGTCATTGACAATGGTTCCCTCCCGCGACCAGCGGACGCCAATGGTCTTGCACCGCCGCAGGCCAATCTCAATCTGATTCTTGGTCGCGTTTTTTGCCGCGGCGGCCGAGGCGGTCGAAAGCCAGTACGAAACGGTGACAAGACTACGCTCGGGATAGAATTTGGGGAAAATTAGACCCTGATAAAGACCCTTGCCAAGTTCAACCAGTTCGGCGTACATGAGCGCCAGTTTATAATTTTGGGTAAACTTGAGTAGCGTTTCAAACAGATGGACAAGCCCCTTTGTGGGTAAAATTCCATTAGCAATTGTCTCGAGCTTGGCGCGAGTCGCCGGCGCCGGAACGTGCGCGCCGGGGAAATCAAATTGAAAATCAACCAGGAAAAACCGCGCGTCAACTGAATCATCAGCAATACCCAGCTGCACCTGATATGAATTTTCCACGAAAAAAGTAACACGACCATTAGCAATCTGGTAATGCGAAAATTCTGGTGGTAGTTTTTCGGTCAACGCCAGGCGGATTGAAAGTAAAATATTAAGATCATATAGCGTTTGTAAAATCGTCTTTGCTGAGAGTTTTTGTAACGGCACAAAGCCGCGCAATGAGTGGGCGGGCCGGCCAGCAGTAAACACTTCTAGTGCAGTTTCGAGGTCCGGGTTACGCAGCTTGGCGCCGCCCAGCGACTTTTCAATAAACTTGAGCGCCTCAACAACATTTTGAAAGCAGTTTTGTTGACCATTGAGCCAGGCCACCACATCAATATTAGTCGAAATATCCTTAGACACCTTGACCCATTTCATGAGCACGTAGATTTTGACAAATTGAATGCGCATTTTGACAATAAAGTCGAGTAACCGCCGTTTTTTTGTCAGGTCCGATGAAGTCGCCGGAAGGGTCTCAAGCACGTTGCGTAGCTCAGCGCTGGCGTACAGGACCATGCTGGAGATGATTGTTTTAAGCGGGATGAAATTATTAATGATATGCGGGATTGGTGGCGGCGTCTTTGTCGCCTGTTGTTGGTCTTGCTGCGGTGCCGTTGACCCGTTGTTGGTGGTAATGTGCTGCTTTAACACGGCCACCGGAGCCCCGGAACCGTCCACGCGAGAGGTGTCGATAGCTGCTGCCATGGTATTGAAAAAAGATTAGCAAAAGATAAGGGCACGAGCAAGTTCTGCGTGAGAAAAGAGCAAAAGCCAACCGGTAATGCTAAACTAGAGTCGTAACAGCTGGTTCCTCGAGGTGGTTTTGCAAAAATGCTACTTGAAAATCAAGACAAAAAAAAAAAAAAGAAAAAAAAAGAAAAAGCTGAGCCGGGTTTTGATTCTCGGTAGATTTTATTTTAGACGCGATGCTAGAAGAAAAGGACTGAGTGGGTATTATGCGTTAAGGGCGCGGTCTGGTAATGTTTTTTTGACTGTTGTTTTGGTGGTGCCGGAGGCTGCCCTGGTTTTTAATTCATGAATTTATATCGGGTTTTTTTTTTTTTTTCTTACTTTTTTTTTCACTTCTTTTTTTCGCGTTGGGTCGTGATCAAGTTTGTTGTTGTTGTTCTTGAGTTAGCACCCATGCACATAGACGCTATGCAAAAATATATAAGTAACAAAATAAATAAAATTAAAATGGGTTGTGGATTCTTGGTTGGTAGGTGGTCAAATTAATCTCACAAATGCAGGATCGACCGCTCTTGATGGTGCAAAATAAAAACGTTGGCGATGTCGTGAAGGGGGAGGTTTTGTCCCTTTTTTTTGGTGGTGGTGGTGACAGAAAGAAAATGACCGTGCTTACGTAAATTTCAATTAAACCAAGATAGGAAGTAGCATCTTCACGTACACGTCAACGCAAAAATCAATAATAAAAAAATACAATTTCATCGTTATCAGGTTGTTGTCATTAAGGAGCGGTACATAAATTAAATAATAAAGTAATTAATAAAAAAAAATAAAGGATCGTAAAGAAAAATGTCAGGGATAGTTAGCATCTATAATCTATGCTTTTTCCATGCAAATAGCCACACCATCATGACCAGGATCGCAGCAACAGTGACAGACGTGCCCGTGGTAAGAAACGTCGCGTCGTAGCAGTTGCGACCAAGGCACTGCGTGGGCGCGTCGCTCTTGCCGCTGGCAACCATATCAATCGTGCTACTCGCCGCTTCAAAAACTTTGGCAAAAAGGTAACCATAGCCCGTCGAGCCAATTGCCGGCGCGGTGATAAAAATGCCCCAGTGCACGCCGAGATTCTCAACTCCCCATGTACATGCCACAATAGTTGGGACCAAAGTGTAGACAGAGCCATACGAAAAGCCCACACTTGACGACGAAAAGGGAAAGTACGCGCCATTCTGTAGCACGGTAAAGACGCCAGACGCCATGAGGAAATTAATTAGGGCGAAAAATAGCAAAATCCCAACAAGGATAATCTGGCGTGAAACACGGTTACGCACATAGTCGGATAGTACGCCCATGAGCAGGCGTGAAATGGTCGAAAATGCCGAAAAGAGAGAAACGTTGGTGGTCACCGAGGGTGCACCAGTGGGGATTGTGCTGATAATCATGCCCATATTGTTAATGTACATTTCAAGGGGGCCAGAAATAAGAATAAATGCAATGTAAAAAACCCAAACGGTGCGGTCCATGAGAAACTGGGTAATGGTTTCGTGTCGCTTATACAGCAGCCACTGCTCATCGTCAACCTCCGCGGGAAGTTCAGCCGTGGCGTGTGGCTCGTTCGGGGTGGTACCGTAGTTGCCGTTTTGGGATGCAAGAGGCAGTTTTTGGTGCGCTTCGACAGGGGCGGGCTCAATGGCAACAAGATTGCTACCGTGAACCTTACCAATAACCGAAGCACCGACGTAGCTTGTAATGCCAGCCAAAAGATACAAGCCGGCAAAAAAGCGGAAAGTAGGTGAAAGCATAATGTTGCCCTCAGCGTCAAAAAAGTAGAGCTGGATGAGCTGCGACTGCCACAACGAGGAAAGGCCAAAGCAGGCAATGGGGGCCGAAATGGCAAGGCCAGGGGACCGCGGCATCATTTTGGCACAGGTAAGAACGCCAGAAAAATAGAGCGCCGAGGTAGCCGTGCCAATAGATGCAAAGCAGAGGGCCAAAAGGTGAAAGTTGGTAGCAGCGGCCGCGGGTGCCATTTGGGAAATGTAAGCAGCGATAAAGTATGGAGGGGTAAAAAGCACAATGGAGATAATACCCAGGTTACCGGGGCCAAGCTTATCAGCAATGTAGCCAAGCGCGGGCACGGGAAGGTACATGCCCAGGGAAGAGGCGATACTGATGGTGTTAATCTGAACGGGTGAGTAACCCAGATCGTGCTGAAAGCCGGGGGAGAACATGGAAAAGAGGCAAATGGAGTTGGCGCAGGCACAGCAGGCAAGAGCCAGAACAAATGCAACTATCTGGTTCCATGGAGTAACGGGTTTAGGTGCTGGTGTAGGGACAGTCAGGGGAAGAAGGTGGGCAGACTCGAGATCATTGTTGATGTTGCTGTCAATGATTGAGAGGGAGGGTTTAGTGGCAGGAGCCATTTACGGTAGGGGTCAGAGAAAGATAAGAGATAAGTGCAAGGGCGTGATAGAATGAAGAAAAAAAGAAAGAAAAAATAGAAAAAAAAGAGAGAGATGGTTTAGTATTTATATATATCTATAAACAAACGATATGAATATAGTTAATAAGTTTTGATATATTATTATTTATTGTTTGAAAGGGCATGGAGGGATTGTAGTCATTCATGTTGGATGTTTTTAAAAAAAAAATTTTAATTTTTTTTATCGCGGGTTAGAGAAAAGCCGCGTTACCCAGGGCCAAAATGCTCGACTCAGTCATTTTTTAGGACCAGAGCAAACTATAATTGGTAAAAAGCGATTTCGGAGAAAAAAAATAAATAAAGGCGGCGGCGTCAAAAAATATAAAAAATAACAATAAACGATAGATCAAGTGAATAAACAATTGAATAAACAATTGAATAAATATTAATGATTGATTAAATGATTTATTAAATGATTCGTGGGACTTCGTAAATCAACGGTTACTTTAACACTTTTGTCTCTTTGCATTTGACACGCACCCCCAAATAGAAATATAACACCAGCATCACGGGCATTAAATCTCATAAAATAAAAATAAAAAACCAAATAAACAAAAAATAAATAAATTTGACAGTCGTGATATGGCTTTGATTTGTTGGTTCAGGTGGCCAAAAGCGCTTAAACTGCTGCGTACACACATGCTTATTTTGCCTTTGACTCTAAACTTGTGTCCCAAAAAGAAACAAAATTAATAGAATTTAATAAAATTTAATAAAGTTTAAGAAAAAATATTTTAAATATTTTTTGAGAAAAAAACACAGCAGCACCTGAGATTTTTATCATTGCCAACTTTACACGGTGCTCACCAGCCCAACATACCCATTATCACCATTATCAACCACCCTCTCAATTCATCAACAACTAATTTCCCCCTTCACCCTCCGCCATGGCCGACAAAACAGACAGACTCACCCAGCTCCAAGTCTGCATTGATCAGGTATGTTTCTTTCTCTTTTACTTTTTTTTTTTTTTTTTTTTTTTTTTTAGCCACGACTAACAACCCGCACGCATCAACAACAGCTTGTTATCCAGTACTACTCGTCACTGAGCTACATCAATGCCTCCCACGACTTTGTACCCACGGCTCCCCACGAGCCCAAGGCCACCGACCCACTAGTACGACCACCAGACGCGGCCCGCTTCCGCGGCGACCTTGGCGAGCTGGCGCGTGACCTTGTGGTCAAATCTAAACAAGTGGAATTGCTTATTGATTCGCTCCCCGGTGCTGGGTTTTCCGAGCAGGATCAAATGGCGCGCGTTAAACAGCTCGAGGAAGAACTTGTTGCCGCGGAAAATGAACGACAACAGGTTTTAGTGGAATCGGCGCAACTACTGGGTAAATGTGATGATCTTATTCTCAAGGTGAGTTCGGCCACAAGTGAGATTAGGCGCTCAACATAGGTAAAAAAAAAAAAAATTGTGGTGGTGTACTTTGGAGATTATTTTTTTTTGTGAGAATCATGGCAGCAGCAGCAACCACGATTCTAGTTATGAACAAGGGAGGAGAAAAAAAAAACTACTATCCTGGCTCATCATCACCACTCAAGCAGGGGGGCTTGTGGGGTCCTTTTTTTTTTTTGCTGCCATTGAGTTTTTTACAACCAAAAAAAAAACCTATTATGAAAACAAGTTTGGAAGATTCATTTCCAAACCAGCAAAGACGACGACGAAGATACTTTCTTGGCTTGGTCATGATCTGTCGTTGGGATATCCCTAGAATCTCCCACTAGCCATCAATCATGATGGTAATATATATATATATATATTTGCACTTAGATTATTTATATATTTTTTATAAAATAAAATAAAAATAAAATAAAATCAGTAATAGTAATAATGATAGTAATAGCAATATCTGTTTTGATAATTCACGTAAAACTTTTTTTATTATTATTTGTTAATTCCCTTTAATATACATTTTACAGATTCCTTCATTTTGTGTAATTTGGAATAACCACTACTCCAAGCTGGAAAAAAAAATCTGCATGTGTGTATGTGTTTTATTTTTCTTTCATAGAATTAATAAATGGACGTTAATGATTGTTCTCTCTCTTTCAACTTTTTTTTTTCAAAAAACTTGGTTGAATGATAATAAGCAAAGAAAAAAAAAAGTAGATTAGCTAACTAGCAACTTGATCTACTCCTCCTGCTCGAGGGCCTTGGGGGTCTTTGCCGGTGCGGCCTTGACCTCATTCCCCTGTGCATCATAATACTTGTTGCCAGCGCGGTATCGTTTTTCAACATTAAGTTTGCCAGCGGCCACCAGGGATTCGACTTGTTCCTTTGGGAGGATATTACCATTTTCGTCGCGGTATTCGTACTTGGCAGAGGCTGCGGGCTGGGGCGCCTCAGGGGCATCGGAGATACCAGCAGCAGCAGGTTCTTCAACAGTGGGTTCGGTTTCCTGAGCAGGTTTCTTGGCAGCCTCGACGGTCTCATCATGGGCTTGTGCGTCGCGGTCGGTTTCGACCTCGTCGATCACTTCCTCGCCATCGTCATCTTCCTCTCCGTCCTCATCTTCCCCCTCATCTTCGTCGTCGTCTTCCTCATCTTCTTCTTCTGTGTCAAACTCAGGAGTCGTGGTAGCAGCAGGATGTACCTCAACCTCTTCCTCAACCTCTTCCTCAACGGGGTCGACTTCAACAGAATCCTCGTCGTTGACAAATTCGGTCACGGGCAGCTCAATCTGGGGCTTAATATGCTCGTCAATGATCTCCTCAATCGCATCCTCGAAAATCCCAGTATTCTCAGGAATTTCGTACTCCACCTGTTCCTCGTAGACAATATCCTCGACATCATTGTATTCAGAAGGAGGCGGTGTGGCCTCAACCCCATCGGGGCCCGTCTCCAGCTGATCGTACTCCTCAAATGTATTCAAAAAGCTATTGCAGTCAAAATCCATGTCGAAGAAAGTGCTCTTTTGGCAAAGCTCCTTTGTCCAAGGTGAGCCATAGACCAGGGGAGAGTACCACACAAAGAAGCCAGTTGCAGCGGCAAAGTAGAGAGCCATGAGACTGTAGCCAATAATGCGTGACTTGACAAGGCGGAAGGTCAAAAAGTCCCAGCCCTGGGCCAGCGCCAGGATACCAAAGTAGACCGAACCAAGGTAGTGGTGCAGGAAAAGCTGGCGCGCCATCAAAAAAGATGGGAAGTAGTGGAAGGCCCAGCCAAGAATATAAGTCGTGGCACCCTCGTCAAATTGCTCAAACTCGGCGCCAGTGTAGTTCGGGTAGCGACGTTGCCAGCGCAGGAGTTGGAAGAGTTTGAACAAGCCAAATACACCAATAAACGCAGTCATAGACCACCAGATAACACCGTTACCAATAAGGTAAACCTGGCGATGATCCTTGGCCCAAAAGTTGATACCTCTGAGCATCAAGGGCCACGACTCAGGGCGTGATTGCCACGTGTGCGTGTCGGTGAGACCAGCATTGACCTGCCACATGACCTTGTTGAGCTCAATGAACTTGGAGAGGAACGAGGGGGTGCGGTACGACATTTGTTCAACATCATCGCCGACGAGCTGGGGGTGGGAGTGCTGCTCAACCATCCACAGACTGTTCTCGAACGACGCGCCGCGCACACAGACAACCTCTTGTTGTTCAAAGCCCCACTTGGGCAGCTTGACATCATGCGAAAAGAGCACGCAGCCAGTGATCTGATGGACAAGACGGAACTTGGTGTCAATAACACGGAGGCGCTCTTGCGCAACACCCTTGCGACTGCGCTCCTTAACAATCTCAACGCGGAAGTTATCGTTCATGTCACCTTCAAAGCCCTCAAACCCGTACGCAGAGACCTCGTTCTGGTAGTCCTGCTCAGTCACGGGGGGCCTCACGTCGTGCGAGTGCAAACGGAGGGTCGTGGCAACGTGTTTAAGGCGGATCAAGTCACCGTCCTTAATGTTGATCACAGGCTTGACATCAGCAAAGTCCGAGGGGTGCACAGTAATGTTTTCAACGAGCCAGTCGTTGTTGTTATCCTTGTGCGGGTAAAGGGTCACCTGTTGCTGCTTGGAGCCGGTCTCGTAGGGGTGCGAGTGGGAGTGCAGGTAACCACCGTTAGTGTTGAGGTGTCTTAGGGTAATGGAACTACCATAGGCTACATCCGCGGGAACGTGGCCGATGAGGGGCGAGTGTTGCAAAGTGGCCTGGAACTCGGGCGACATGAACGAGGCGCCGTCACCATTGTTAGACAAACACACAAAGTGGAGAGCAAACATGGCCATGTAAAAGGCAAGCGGAACACCAATCAAAAGCACCGCGCGCGCAAAAAAGTGCTTGAGGTAGTTCTTGGGCGAAACGGACTGGTCGCCAAGAATCCACCAAAGTTGCCAAACGGTGATGACGCCGACCCAGCCGACGGTAAAAAGGCCAACCCATTTAGACGAAAGCGTCGCGCCAAGCGCAAGACCCGTCAAAAAGAGGTAACGGTACCAGTCAAAGCGCATGGGGGTCTCATTGCGGAACTTTACAAAACCGTAGGCGGTGAGCGCAATGAAGAATACGAGGGGAGAATCGAGCAGAATAAAGCGGGATTGGGTCGTCAGCGCATTGTCAATGGTCATGAGCGCAGCACCAAAAAGGGCCGTGATCGAGCGGCAGCCAGACGCACGCAGAGTGCCATAAGCAAGCAGAATAGTCAAAACACCGAGCGTTGCGGGCATCATACGCATGCCAATGTAAGGCACATTATTGGAAATGTAGTCAAGACCAATGGTCTTAAACTCAAACTCGCCGTCGTAGCCAACAAGGTAGCCAACAACAGCAAAAAGCATCTTAGCAAGCGGCGGGTGTACATCCATAAAAAACCGGCCAATAATATATTTACGAGCAAAGCCGCCAAAATGCACTTCGTCAAACACAACCGACGAGGGCTGGGAGAGCTTTCGGAAACGCACAAAGACAGCAAAAACGGTCAGAATCGCCAGATACTTGTAGTCGGTACAATTAAGTGATCTAGAGGCAGCACGATCATTGGTCTCAACAAGATGCTTTCGCTGATAATGCTTCTTGCCCGACTTTTCACTCGTGTTGCTGTTGTTATTACCTTTGGCAGCGGCTGCTGGTGATTTCGCTGATTTGGGTTTCGCGCCATTGAGATGAGACGCAGACGGAGACTTTCTCACGCCCTTGGGTTTCGACATCGTGGGCGGGGAGAAGGTAGTATGGG
The DNA here is from genome assembly GCA_030567025.1 of Geotrichum europaeum. Lineage (NCBI taxonomy): Eukaryota > Fungi > Ascomycota > Dipodascomycetes > Dipodascales > Dipodascaceae > Geotrichum > Geotrichum europaeum. The sequence goes on from JAKUCA010000127.1 coordinate 21,357, forward strand.
GGATTGGTAGGAGAGGGTGTACGTGATCACCAGTAGGGAGGTGTGTGTATGTAGAGAAAGGATGTACGTATGTCGTGGACAGGGCAACAAAAGGGATGGGAAATGATATTTTTATATTCGTGCGATTATTGAAATTTCCCGAGCAGATCAGAAAAGACCACGCAGGTCAAAATGGAAAAAAAAATAAAAATAAAAAAACCCTGGCAAAGAACAATTGCGCTGGGACAAATCAAAGGCTCACACAACACACACAGACACACGCACAGATTGGTGAACACAAAGGCAATTGGAAAACCCTGAGTGGCCACCCAAGTTTCAAGTCCGAAAGCACATGCTCCGACCTGGTGCCCTTAGGAGTGTGTAAATGAGACCCTGCCAAAGATCTTATGGTGGTTAACTAGCTTCGTGCAAAGTTCGCGACGATCACGTGAGCACTGGTTTGTACCGAGTCCTAAGCGACGCGTTAAAGTCCTGTCCATCCCAACAACACAACGAGGGCCCGAAGAACCCTTTTTTTTTTTCTGTGTCATGTATCGTTTATCAAAATATGCCTAAGTTTTCATAAAATATACATACGCAAGCGCCGGAGGGGGCGGCTGGCTCTTGCCATAAAAAAAAAAAATGCACCTTCTCACGTAATCCACACGCCGCCCTCGCGTTCCTCCAAAATCTCTGCCAGCTCAATCATGTCCTCGCTTTCGTGGTTCCAGCCTAGCTTGAAGCTGACTGTCACTTTTTGCAGCTCCGGCAGCTTGTCCTCAAGGATTGCAAGACTCACATCAATCGCCTCAATCTTGTGCGCTTGCCCCAGCATGCCCGACGAGTCAAGGTAGAGAGCACGCAGCGGATGCGGTACCGGCTGACGCGTAATCTCGTCGCACGGCATGTTTGGCAGCTCAAACAAATGGCGCGAAATATAGTCCACCGAGACAGAAAAGCTGCGCAGTCGCGGGCACAGCCGCAGCACCGAGTCCAACGCATCCGGCAAGAGCGCCGGCATTGGGTAGAGCACCTTCAGGGTAGTCAAGTGTGTGCCCAATCGCACACATAGAGTCTGCACACTTGGCGATTTAATAAAGGGGCAATGCGTCATAATCAGCTGCTTGATGGTCGGAGGAAACTTGGTCCCAGCAAGAAACTCGTTCGAGATGCCGCCAGAGAGGCATAGATGCCACAGCCGGGGTGGCCACAGGTGGTCATAGTCCGTACATGACACCGACGACCGCGGAAAGGCAAGCCGCTCCAGGTGTTTAGCGTTTCCAATCGCATTGAATAACAGCCGCAGGTCCACCGTTTCCGACACTAGCGCAAGATCAAGTGTACGCAGCTCCGTGCAGTTGCGCAAACTCACCAACGGTGAATATCCAAAGCTGGTCTGGGGCGCAATAAATGATTGTAAGCTCTTGGCGCACCGCCGGAGCACCCGCGCCGTGTACGAATTCTTGCCGGACTGTACAATACTGCGGAGGTCGAGGACCTTGACAAACCCTCCGAGATCGTTTCTGCTACTGATCGTCTCTATAAACTTGGAATAGTTGCGTGCATCAAGCCTTGGACATTCATAAACGTAGGGGATAAGTAGTGAGTACCAAAGTCGGCTCACATACAGCAGCTCCAACGAAATCGGTTTTGGTAGGTACTCGAATACAAGGCGGAGCAGCTCCGGTGGCAAATGGTTCATCCCCGTTGGCTCATCATAATCTTCATCGTCCTTATGCTCATTCCCTAAATTTTCTAGCGCATCCTGCTCGCCGCCATTATCTTGTTTCTCTTTCAGCGCCAGCTGCTGCAGCGTTACAGCAAGAATATCGACTTTTTCAAACCCAGCATCGAAACTATCCTCAGGATTGATAGTTCCAGGTCCGTATCGGCGGTATGGAGGCCGGATCTTACGCGGCCTTCGTTTGTTAACTATTTTTACGGCTTTATGAGGTAGTTCAAAAGGCCTATACAATGCATACACAAGCCTTTTGAGAAAGATGGGGTGGGATGTAGCTGGGAAAGCGCGAAGGTTGAGGAGTCCTTGAGAAGATAAAGGTCATGATTTGTAAGACAGCTCGAGAAATTAAATGTGCTAGACGCAAATTCGAAGCATGTTATCATATGTCACATGTGTTATCTAAGCTTTAAGCAGTCGGCTAGCGACAGTTGAAATCAGAAGCCAACCTTAAAAAAAAAAAAAGGCACTGATCTCGAGGGCCAAAAAATAGTCAAAGTAAAGCACCTTGTCATGATAAAAAAATAAAAAAAATATTTACTGCCGCAACAGAATTAATAACCAAGACTACGATCAATGAAATCATGAAGATAAAAGTAAAGATTTTGTACAAAAAATTTTTTGATTTGAGCAGGATAATTTTCCGAGCCAATTAAATAAACATAGCATTCTCCTCAAGTTAACAAACGTCGGAATCGGAAAGACAAATAACTGTCGGCACTGGACAGTAGGAGTATAGTCGGGCACCGGAGCCATGAGACTCGTTGTAATATTCCCACTGTAAAAAGAATAGAAGTGTCGAAGAACTTGTTCACGTCAAAGTCAATTCATTAAGCTGAGTTGATAAGACGATCCGTTTATTTACTAAAAAAGAAAAAAGGACTGTTAGCAGGCTGCACAATGATAAAATTCAAGAACTAGGGCAGGACTTACGATCTGGCTCTCGTCAACCGTCTCTTTCTCTTCAATCTTCTAACTCTCTTCTTTCTCCATTTAGCTCTCATTCTGTAGACAGCGGTTGTTAATAATCTAGCGTCAAAACGATCGTAGCAGACAAAAAATACGTACTTGAATTCTAGGGTATACTATAAGAGTGATGTAGAGAAAAAAAAAAAAGAAGAAAAAAAGAAGAAAAAAAGAAAAAGAGAAAAGAAAAATTCAAAAGATTTTTTTCTCTCTCACATTGCCAGCTTGGGCACACAAATTTTCAGTCCTCGTTACGCAATCTACATGGACTCGAGCCAAAGGCTGGTGGGAGAGACAGCCAATGCTGATAAGTTGGGGGCTAGGGTTGAATTGGTATAGCGGTTGAGCTCTAAGTATAATTCAGAACGTGACTGCTAATCTTTCAAAAAAGTAGTTAGGGCTTTTTTATTGGTCTGGGCTACCAAGGCACTATTTTCAGCCGTGCTTCTGGTCAAAATGGGAACAACAACATGTCGCACCAATTTAACAAACAGATACTTGACAGGGAGCTTGATCCGGACCAGGACATGAAATAGTAAAGCACTGATATCATAATGGAGACAAAACCTGAGAATGGCGCAAAGTGTACGCTTGATCCGCGAACGTAGAGTTGACGCTCCTTCTTTTATGACCCTCTTAGGTTCTACTTTTAATGTAGCTGGCATAGTGCTGAGATATGGCGCTCGTTGGTACATGTGCATTCTGTTGGCGCCTCGCATGCCCGAGGGGGTGGAGGTCTTCTCGAGCATTGAGTTGGCGTCAAACAGTGCTAGTCTGACCGCATTGATCGTGCAGCCAAGCATGGCGTAAAAACAAAGTATAAAAACAAAGCCTGGAGCGTTATTACTTGCTTGCGACAGCGAGACAGCCCCTGCTGATACCACCGTAAGCACACCAACAGCAGCAGCCACAAGCGCCGGGGCCGTGATGCAGGCCATGCCTGCCACGAGCCGCGCAAGAGCCATGCAGAGCAGTTGAGCCCGGTCCTTGGCAATAACTGCCTTGCCTCCAAGAGCTAGTACTGCTGTGTCTTCGTATGCCGCCACAACGCGCGACCACACCCACCGGTCGACATACCATAGTAGACATACAAAATGAAGGCTGCAGCGGATGGTGCCACCACCAGCACTCGATGCGAGCCAGAGCACGCATAGCGTAAGTAGATGCTGTGCCAATGGGTGGAAACTGAAATACGCGCCGAGATCAGCAGCCTGAAATTCTCGGGCTAGTATAGAAACGGTTTTTAGAGCGAGAAT
>JAKUCA010000128.1:3054-25397 GCA_030567025.1 Geotrichum europaeum
TTTTTTTTTTCCCCCCCTCAGAAAAGTTGTGTTTTTTTTTTTTTTTTTTTTTTTTTTTTTTGACTATTTTGTATATTGTTTTTTAGCGTAAGGTCTTAGAGCCCTGCTAATGACGGGACGTTCGGGTCTAACCACTTTGTAGGTACAGGTTGATATATCTCGCTATATCAATGGATCTTGTTCATATACCGAGGGCCCCGTTTCCAGGAGCAAAGGCTGACAAAATGTACATATACATCTATAGGCTTTAGCTTTCACCTGCGCTCGCAATCTACTGCTGCTGCGATTGCCCACAGGTCAGTGAGCTGGATTATCGTCTTTCCGAATTTTCTAGCTCACTTTGTTTTCTTTTTTTATCACGGGAGCCTAATGACTCGTCTTAAACTATGCCAACTGTTTTTTTGTATTTTTTTTTTTTTTCAGTTGCAAAGCCTGGCTAATTTATCGGTACCGTATCTACCTGATTAAGTGATGACAGCGTGGCATTCAAATCCGAAATAAAAAATAAATAAAAAAAACCATAGAAGCGCAACTCTGGGTCGAATTTGGGTCCTTCAATGAATATTATTGAGTTGAACAGAAAAAAAAAAATTTAAGTCTACTCACAACGTTTATCCGGCCACATGAGAATTTGGCTACATTTAGGGGTGGGACGATTTTGTACAATATCAATCAGTAAGGGTATCACAAACACTCCTTAATTTTTGCAACTACACAACATTATTGTCAATTGATACACGTATCTTCAAGTTTGGTATTTTTTTTTTTGACCGTTGCTGAAGTCCTTGGTAGATCTACCTTTTTTAAATCTCACGACGAGCCTCTGCAATGTCGTGAACCTATTACAAAGTTCACATTTGGGTTGTACGACACATTTTTCCTCCTCTTTTTTTTTTTTTTAAGCTTTTTCAGTAAGAGTCGAAAAGTGCAGTCTCTCTCTTTCAAGGTATTATTCTTGTCAATCACATCTATTAAAGCGCCACCTTCCAAGTTATCCATCCACAAATTAAACGACCCGTGCAAATATGCCTCTACAAGACGTTTTTAATGTAATCCGGAGCTTATGAGATAACTTGCGTGTCTGAAGAAGATTTTTTCTTGTTTTTGACAGTGACGCCACGGCTTTTGTTTGGAAACGGTCCCTGGGCATTCCTTTGATTATTTGCTCGTCATGGAGGATTCCTAAGTGCCAATACTGGACATAATCCTGACAAATTCCAGCCGGCAATGTTTTTTTTTTTTTTTTTGCATGATGATAGCAATGTATAAATGTGATCTTATCTAGTTCGCTTAACATTGTAGACCACCTCTAGCTTGTCAATATTCTTAACAGGGCGATAAACGGCAATACCGAGAGGCTGAAGAATTAAGAAGATGAGATAAATGTCATTGAAAAAATCATTCAAATATAAAACCGTTGGTCGTATGAATTTTGTGGCCGTCAACAATAAGAATTCTCTTCTCTCTCTCTCTCCCTTTTCTTGCTGGCTTGGTCTAGGGTATAAAGACCCTCTTTTAATCACACTAAGGCGATAGGGTCATTAGTCAAGCCTTTCTCAGATGCTGGAAAGGTCCAAGGTTATCATAGGAGTCTAATCTCTCACAAAACCGTTGCTGTTGGACCAACTTTTTCTTGAAAAAAACAAAACAAGTCAGGGCTCAACCTACTGCCGAGATCGAGTATTGTTGTCCGAGCCAGGGATCTTGACTATAAAAATATCCTTCTTTGAGTTTCCAAGATCATTGTGCCCTAAGCTTTTTTTCCTTTTATCCCGCGGTTGTCAATGTTGTAGCGAGTTTCCAGTTTGACTTTTTGCCAAAAGAATCGGTACCTTCCATTAGAGCAAAGAAATTCTGTAATATTCATAGTCATCACTCCCCGTTAAATTGATTATATATCAAGCTTGTGATTTCTCAGAGTTCTTAACATTAGGATTACGGTGTGAAGGCTTCTATGAGTCCCAATGTGATCCTCATGGCCGTTTTTCTTTGTCTTTTTTTTTTTTTTGTTTAATCCGACTATACCAAAAAGTCCATGACACCCGTACACATAGGGGGAAAAAAAAAAAAAAAAAGGCCGGTCCGGAATTTTGCGAGAGGGGGTTTTCACCTGCTCATGACATGGTTGGGTGGGGAGATCTTGAAAGCCGGCGGTTGACTATGATTTGACCGTGCGACGGGCACCAGCCCGCAGCTTTTAACCTAGAACACCCTCCCATTAATAAACGGTTAGAAATTTTGCTTATTACAAATTAATTATTGCAAACTATTTTTTTTTGGTGTATCTTGTTTTTGTTTGTCATTATAATAATATAAATTATTGCGACAGTTTTATTGTTGCGCAAAAAAACGTGAACATGATCGGGTATGATGGTGACAGAGGGAAAAATAAGGGTTGAGTTCTGGGCTGGCCAAATAATAGGCTAGTAGCCCTTATCAAAGCCTCGAAATAGTGGCAAATTTTAGCTCGTAGTAATCAATCATATCTTTTCATTAAATACATTTTACTTCATTAAATAAACTTAGTTCTTAGCATCGACGCCAGCAATGTAGACAAGCAAGTCAACAACACGAGCAGAGTAACCGTACTCGTTGTCGTACCAGGAGATGAGCTTGACAAAGTTCTCGTTAAGGAGGATACCGGCAGCAGCATCAAAGATGGAGGAGCGAGAGTCACCAATGAAATCAGTGGAGACAACCTGGTCCTCAGTGTAACCAACAACACCCTTAAGAGGGCCCTCGGCGGCAGCCTTGACAACCTTCTTAATGTCATCGTAAGAAGCAGCCTTCTCGAGACGAACAGTCAAGTCAACAACGGAGACATCGACAGTGGGGACACGGAGGGAAAGGCCGGTGAGCTTACCGTTAAGCTCGGGGATGACCTTACCGACAGCCTTGGCAGCACCGGTAGAGGAGGGGATAATGTTGCCAGAGGCGGTACGGCCACCTCTCCAGTCCTTGTGGGAAGGACCGTCGACGGTCTTCTGAGTGGCAGTGATGGAGTGAACAGTGGTCATCAAACCCTCAACGATACCAAAGTTGTCGTTGATAATCTTGGCAAGGGGAGCCAAACAGTTGGTGGTGCAAGAAGCGTTAGAGATGACCTGGAGGTCAGAGGTGTACTTGTCCTGGTTGACACCAACGACAAACATGGGAGCGTCAGCAGAAGGAGCAGAGATAACAACCTTCTTGGCACCACCCTTCAAGTGAGCAGAGGCCTTCTCGGTGGTGGTGAAAACACCGGTGGACTCAACAACGTAGTCAGCACCGGCCTTACCCCAAGGAATGGCAGCGGGGTCACGCTCACCAAAGACGGTGATCTTCTTGCCATCAATGATGATGTGAGAGTCATCGTGGGAAACCTCACCCTTGTACTTGCCGTGGGTAGAGTCGTACTTGAACATGTAAGCAGCGTACTCAATGTCAATGAAGGGATCGTTGACAGCGACAACAGTAACCTCGGGGTTCTTGAGGGCGTTTCTGAGAACCTGAAGATATTGTTAGCAAGGAAAATAGCAAAGTGAGGAATAACGACTACTTACAATACGGCCGATTCTGCCGAAACCGTTAATACCAACGTTGACCATTTTGATTAATGTGAGAAAGTGAAGAGAAGATTGAAAAGGTGTGAGATTAAGAAAACAATAAAATTGCTTGAGGAGAGAAAAGGAAAAAAGAAAAAAAAAAAAAAGAATAGAAAAAGTGAAAAATGGAGGGGCAAGGAGACCTTTTTATAATTTTCTGAAGAGGAGGTAAAAATTGAAGATCGTTGTTAATGAAAATGATTAATTTAGCATAGAAGGAGGAGGTACTATGAAGCAGCAAATAAAGAACAAGTAGATACCACTAGGCTTGTTATTTTGGTTGTTGTTGGATCATTTTCCCACGGTTTTACGGGTGGTGGTAAAAAAATAAACAAAAATAAATAAAAATGGCCAATGTTGGTTAGTCCAATTGAGTTAACCATATTAACAAAGTTTTCCCATACTTTTTAAGCAGCATTTAGGGGGTTATTTTACGGTTAATGCTTTGTCATCAACCTTTTCAAAAAGGAAAGTATTATTTGTCATCTTTCAAAGATTAGTCATATTTACAGAATGAGGGGCAATTTACCATACATATTGATTCATTTTCATACATTGAAAAACACCACGCCAGAAAACAGCAGTCACAGGCAGCTGAGAAATCCAATTGGCCAGCAATGATTGGATAAAGAATGGCAGTTATCTCACGTTAAATCATTTCTGTATCAACTATATCCGTCATGGCTAGACAGTTTTCTTTGCTATGAGAGGGGTGATCTTTTTTTTTTTTTTGCGGATTTTTTCAACGGGATCTCGGCGATCTCAGTGGTGACAGCGAAATAAATAAAAAATATATATATTTAAATAATGATACATAAACCTATACTCTAGAAAAGGAGCATTGATTTGTCTAACCGCACTTTAAAGTGGTTAACATGATATAATCAAAGCTGGTGGCATTTGCAAGCTGTTGGGCAGCATTCCGATGATTTTTCGTCTTTTCGTTTGACCCTCACTTTGTTGTTTTTTTGTTTTTGGATGATGAAATCTCATTTGTTGGTGTTTGCATTAACTTTAGAGCGTAAAGTTTGGGCTGGAATTTTGATGGGCTGAACACCAAGTCTTTTCAATCTTCCGTGAAAATACCTGGTGATGTAATCACTGTTAATTGGCTTATGTAATATCATGGTAAAAAGCCGGGGAAGGAATGATAAACAACGCAAAAATCATACGGCCCAAAAAAAAAAAAAAAAAAAAAATAAAAATCCGGCATTGGTTGAAAGACACCATGAAGCCCCCATCTTTCAATCAATAGCTCACAACGATTAAGGCCCTGAAACTGCCCCTATTTTTTTACTTGTGTGACCCCACTACCAACTATCTTTATTGTCATGTTGAAAGCTTTGAAACGGTTTAAAAATCATTCGCAGTGTGTCTGATCCAAGTCATTGAATTAATTCAAGAGTTAAAATAGTCGAGACTATGCTGGCATCACCCATCTACCCCACAAAAATATTGTGTTATTACAGGCTAGTTCACCAAATCTGATCCTTCTTATTTTATTATTACTATTATTTATTTTTCCATCTTTTTACTCCATTTACCATTTTATTTTAAGAGGGATGTGGTTAGCGTCAGTAATGTTAGTGGCCTGTTGCTCCCTGTTTTTTTTCGTTTCGGAACAAGCTTAATGGGCACGGTAAACCAAGTAAAATTCTTTCTCGAGGATTGCTAACCATATGACCAAGTTACAATTAAGGCAAGGTAAAATTCTCGTAAACAAGAAAACTTTCCGGAGAAGAGGAAAATCCCGAATCAGAGGGATTCAACCCTCCAAAAATAAACTCAAGCCCTCCTTCCGGTTAGAACTGAGACAGGTCTCATCACCCCGGATATCTACCCCAGTATTCCTCAGTACCTAATTACTGGCGTCACCTAAAAAAAAAAAAAAGAATTCACATTAGGGGCTTTGCGCATTATTCAATTAAGCAAACCAGATGAGTGTATAAATAACCACAGACCATTTACATTTTTATCCATTAAAGGCTCACCTCACTCCGATGCCTGGATGTTAAAGAATGTAACAGAAGTGTCAGCTGCCCTGAGTCGGGTCTATCAACTGTTTAAAAAGAAGGAGGGGGCTATGAAATCCATGAAACTTTAAGAACCTACTCTGCTATTTGCTAGAGTTGATAGGGAGATGCGCTAGATTTAAAAATTGTCCCGAGAGTTGAACGTGTATAAACGACCCTTGATTTTTGTACTCAACGCATGGCAAAGATCAGGAAACAGAAAAAGAATTAAAAAAAAATTTACACAGGGCTAAGAGTATATGATTAATTAATTGCCAATAAAATATATATATATAATCAAAGAGTAGAAGATTTGTATTCAAGCCTGTTCAACTGAGCGGTGAGACTATTCATTGCGGGTGGTGGTTCTGAAAGAAAAAGAATATTCCAGTCGATCTTCTAGAGCTTGGTCATCTGCAGTTGAGAATGTTTATTATTTAAGCTTATTGACATTAGTAAGGGACTAGTTTCTGAGTAATCTACCGATTAAATAAAATAAAAACTTAAACGATATGCTTTCTGATATGTACCAAACGTTTTGAGCACATGTTAAAAGTACAAAATCGGTTTAAACTCTTTTTTTTCCATTAAATTTACAATCAAAAATATGCTTATCTAACCTATTGCCTCATTTATTTTTAACTTTTCAGCCTCTGCAAGTTGAACAAAAAAAAAAAACTGTAAACAAGGCCATTTGCCCTCAGATCATAAAATGTCATTTACAAGAAATTTACATGGTTGTTAGATATTGTTTCAGTTTTAATAAAGTTACAGGGTTTTGTAACAGACTGCCCTTTGTTATTAGTTCTGGCAATAAAAGTTAGTGCAACATATGAAACAATAGCAGCGGTAGAGAAACACGATGAAGTCAAAACACAGACTTTTCTTGAGTTTAGGCATAAGGTGGCTTTACAATTTGCTGTTAATTTTTATTAGTATTTATTAGTTAACCTCTACTGCCTCTTTTTTCGCCGATTTCCAAGCCTTGGATCCACTTCTGTGATCATGACCTGATGTCCCCAAAGTAGCGGCATTTGTACTACAAAAGGGTTCCATAGACCTAATGACTCCATCATGTCTTCCGTGGTTATTGGTTGGTATGAAAGTTACATTGAAAGACTATGACCTTTCTTGAGCTAGCCAGGCCATCAACCTGTTGGTCTTAACATTTTTTTTTTTTTACAGAATAGAGGAAAAGCAGCTTTAAAGCTTAGTATACGATTTTCTAAGGTACCGTCAACATACGAAACGGTTTGGAAAAGGTGCCCATTTTTGAACTTTTGCAGGAAAAAAAAAACCAAGAGTTGAGGAGCTCACTCAAAAGTAGTGCTGGTATTTCTTTAACTCAACCAGGTTTAGTTAGAGCCGGGTTAACTAATTACCAACTATTAGTTGCTAAAGCCGGTCCTATCAGCAATGCTAAGAGGCTGATACGCTAACTAACAGCAGCTACTCCTAGCCAGCTACCGAAGATCATCTTCGTCAGAAGAGGGCAGCCATCACGTACAACGGAATGAGAAATGTGGGTCAGGGACTGGCATGTCCGGCATGAGATCATGATAGAAAATTTAGGGTTGAGAGTATGGCACCGATTGAAAACAGTTTATAGTCTCCAACTGTTGGCAGTCCAAAAAAAAAAAAAAAAAAAAAGTTTCTGATACGAGTCTTACGGACTGCCGTTGATGTAGAAGCCTTTTGAATGTGGGTGAGTGGCTGAGGTCTGTCGGGCTTGTCTTCTCCTCTACTGGGTCAGAGCCCACTGTAAGCTTTTTTGCCAATGTTATTTTTAGCAGGAAGCAAACCAACATGGGGGAAGAGGAAGTGGAGAAAGCATATCAATGTTCGATCATCCTATATTGACGAGGCGGTAGTTTTGTCTTTTAGTCCATTAAGAAATGTCAAGCACCGTCTTTATTGGCAGAAAGTAAGCCCCAAAAACTGCCTCGGCTAGCAAGCAGCTAGCCAGATGCCTGGTCTCAGCCAGTTTTAACAATCGTTCGTGATGCTATATTTTGGCTCATTTGGTAGCGATGGAGATTAGTCGACGCCATACTGTGTCATATGAAGCAGCAGCGCGCATTAGGACGGGCTGAAGTGGAAAGCTGGAGGACGTGCTGGAGACACCTGACAGGTGCTGGAGCGTTTAGAGCCACAGAAGCATCACCAAAAGGCAGTCCGAGCGAGATGATCTGAGGTCAGTGAAAATGCATACCTAGTCATCAGCATCGGCGAGCCCTTAAGGATCTCCATAACCGCTGTTGTTGTCGCAAGGGTTAGGTCCGTCCGGCGTTTTTTTTTTTTTTTCTTTTTTTTTTTTTTGCAACTTCTTGAGAAGTTGTTGTCTGAGTGATGGCACTGCAAAAAAAATACCAAAAATTGGACAGTTGAAACCTCCTCTTTTTTTTTGTCTCTTCCCTTTCGCTTCTTATTCCTTCTTCTTTTTTGACCCTCAGGTTCATTTCTATTTTCCTCCTCATCCGCATTTTATTTCTTTTGTGTCTACTCATATCTTCTCTCCTTCCCTCTCCCAGCTCGTTTTTTTTTTGGTTCCTAATTCTGTTTTCTTTGCCTATCATTTCTTGTTCACCCGCTCCGATCCCTCCCCCTCCCCATATTACCGCTCTGCATCAATTCTACCGACTCTAACTATCCATCATGTCCGCGCCCCGTCTACCTGCTCAGGCCACGCTCTTGCCGGTCGCTAACCCTTCAAATAAGCCTCTGGTTATGTACCTCAAGCTGCCAAATGATGTCCTAGCTGCTCTCAAGAATGCAAATGAATCTGGAATCAAAATATCAATTGGTCCTAAAATGGTATGAAACCTCCCCCTATTCTTACCTTTGCAGCCCGTTGTGTCCTCTGTATCCGCTGTGCCAGATACTAACTGCTTTCTCGTATAGACTTTGAACATTGGCGACGCATCTTACTCTATGAATACTACTGCCATTAGTTCTTCAACGGAGATCTACAAGCCTACCTTACCAGCGGTGTATACAAGTTGCGGAAAGATTACTCACAAAGCCACTATTCAGTCATCTCCCGCTTCCGCCGCGTCACTGCTAAAACAGCAGAACGAGGAACTACTGCGGGAGAAACAGGCAAACCGCACTACTCTCATCGACATCAATGGCCAGCGCTCAACTACTGCGTCTCCGTCATCATTTCCCCGGCCGCTGCCAAATTTATCAAAGCCCAAACGTCTGCCACTTTCATCTACCAAGCCACTATCGTCAACCTCCATTCACTCTTTACCCAACCGCGCCATCCACCTGCTTGCCGTGGGGCCCATAACTTCCGAGGCAATGGCACAAAAAATGAAAATCCCCCTTTCAGAAGTAGAAAATCTGTTAAAGGAATACGGCACCAGGGCCAATGCCGACGATGAAGAGCCGGAGTTCTACCGGCTTGCCGACAACCGCTACAAGGACCTGCGAGTGTGGGAATGGAAATACTCGCCCACACTGCGTACCCAAGTCATCACCGCTGCTACTAAAGCTTTTGACACCTTGGATATCCCTAAGGATCATGTTTACCGTCGCAACCTCATTGACCCCAAAATTAAAAAGGCTGAGGCCGAGGCCGCCGCCGCGGAGAAAGACGCACAGCGCAGGGCCGCCGCCGAGATTGAAGCCGCGGAAAAGGCGGCCGCTGAAAAGCTGGCGTTTGAGAAAATCACCGAGCAGGCTAAGGCCGCAAAACAGGCCGCATCCCAAGTTCGGCGCCAGGTGTCGAATCCCACGTCTATGCTTCAGAAGGTTACCAAGATAGGTACTGCCAACGGACCCAAGCGACGATCACCGTCGATGTCATCATCTGATTCTGCTCAGTCGCATTTGCTAACGACATCCCCTAAAGCTTTATCAGGCACCGGCACTAGTAGTGTCACAACGATCCGCAAGTCTCCCGTCATCTCTGACGGCGACAGCCCTCCACCCACGTCTGGGCCCATTACATCAAAAACTCGGAAGCGCCTACACCCGCCTGTGGCCAGCACCAGTACGCGCGGCGCCACACCTACCGGCACTCCTGCATCTAGATCATCATCTTTTGACACTTTACAACAACAGTCCCCCGCATCGCCCTCTACATATTCACCGCCGTCACCCCCGGCATCTACCACATTAAGTCTTTTAAACCCCAAAAAGCGCAAGCTCCCTGCATCCTCCACACCCGACGTGACTATTCGAACGGCCAAGCGGCCCGCCAATGAAACCGCTAAAATATCTGCATCATCATTACCGTCCACGCTTCCGTCGCCGCCCAAGCCTGGCACGGCTGGTCCTGACGAAGACATGTTTGCGCTTGCCCAAATGTTCAGAGAAAAGTACAGCGTGTATGAGAAGCTTTATCGCAAGATTAGCAACAGCAACAACGTCGTCACGGCCTCGGCTGCGGCCTCTTACCGTGAGGCGGCTGGTGGTGACGATCGTCAAAGCGAGAAGGTCCGCAAGCTTGTTTCACTGCACCGTGAACTTGAACAAGTAAAGAAAAGACTGTGGGCCATGTCTCCCCCCGGCGCCACGTCCTCGACCGCTGCATCATCGCGCGTGGCCGGCACAAACGGTAATCTGCGCAAGTCGTCGGTTAAAAGCAAGAGCCGGTAGTTATTCCTACTGTTGTTGCTTTTCTTCTCTCTTTTAATCTCTTTTTTTTTTTTTTTTTTTTTTTTTCATTTTCCCTTTCCCAGTTTTTTTTGCGGTTAAATATTGCTAACACCCATTAGGGCCAGAGTGAGATTGTCTCGACTCTGAATTGCTAAGTGCGCATCCGGATCCCGTTGAGCCAAGTACTTGCCCATTTACACTAAAAACTGTACAGTCCCATGTGCATAGGCCTTTGCCTCTTTCAACCTCTTTATTATTATTATTTTGGCTCTGTCGAAAGTCTCTTCTATTCATTCATTTCATTGTGCATTTATTGGTTGTTGTTTTTTTTATATTATTTTTTGTTGCTGTTGTTTTTTTTATTTTGTCATATTTGTGATTGTATTTCTAATTTATTCTTCGTTCATATCATTTATTATTGCTGTAAAATCTACTTGACGCAAAAAAAAACACTAGAAATTAGTATAGTAAATGCCGTGGTGTCTTTTTTTTTTTTGTTTAGCTGATGATAGTATCAATCTCGTTGGTATTCACACTAGTATCATCGTTTGGAACCGCGGGGGGAGTGTGTCCCTGGGGATTAACTTGCACTGCCAGGTTCCAGCGCGGTTGTTAGGGCTGGGTCGGCTGGTGCTCTGTGTGTATATATGTTTGTGGGTGGGTTGCCAATGATCGGCACGAGTTTAATTACCTCTTCCCTCCCCCCAGAAAAAAGATGCTAAAAAGACGTGGGCTCCTGTTCCGCTGTGGTCTGCTTGGAGGAGGGAATGGTACACTTGGCAGCACCAATACTCAAGTAGGTTTTTTCAATATATGTCTGCCATAAAAAATAGATATATTCTTGTCTAATTATATTACCTGGAAATGTCTTAATAGATTTGTGTCACTTTGGTTGAGTCGTATACGTGGGCTCGGAGAGTTCAGTTTGGAGCACCAACATGACTGTCAATAAACCATTTGATTTTTTTTTATTTATTTATTTTTTTCGTTGCAAAGTCCACGCGGCTGGTACCACCCCACATTAGCCATTTTTTTTTTTTTTCAAATGCAGATCGCTTCTTCTTCTTCCCGTGTTCTCAGCGGTAAGAGAAACGAGTGAAAATTTATATTTCTCCGCACCGGAGAGACGGGAGATGGGTGTTGGTAGTGGAAATGGCTAAAGGGTTGTTGGCATGGCTCACAAATGGGATATCTGATAATAGTTTCGAGAAGGCGTTGTTAATTTTCCCTGGTTTCGTATAGATAGATAGATAGAAAATCAGTTCCGTATATTTTTTTATTGTTTTTTTTTTCCTATTGTTGCTATCATTATAATCCTACAAGTGGTATGCGAATGAAAAAAAAAAAAGTAGCTGACATTTTTATCACGAAAGAAAAACATGGAAAAGCTTCATAGATCACAAGGGGTGTTTTTGAAATGTAAAGCAGATACAAAACAAACAAAAAGCCTAGCAACAGCGGCCCTAGAATTGTCATTTGTGTTGGCTTGAGCATTGTTTATTTCAAGTTGATGATTAGAATCTTTCTCATCTTACTAAAGTCTGAGAAATCTGGGGTTTTGGTATTGATTTCATACTCCGGTGCCAGACAAAAATTCAAAACCGTAATAAATAAATTTTGAAATTTGCAAAGAATTAGCAGAGAAAAAAACCAAAATCCAATTGCTGGTGTCTTTTCCTTTATCAAATCCGTCCCAGCTCGTTGAATAGCCCTGAAGCTGAGCTGTATTATGTGGTAAGTCTAGTAGTCAACAGCAGAGCCATTATGATGATAGATAGATTACCACCCAAAAATATGTAAACAGTGCAGGGGAAGTAGTTCCAGCGATGGTGACCATTGACAGACAACATGAGCATGCTAATTTAAAAGCGCAAGAAACTCCCGAAATGTACTAATAAACCGGCAAAAGCTTAAATAAAAACAACAACTTAAATACTAAAGTTCAACTCTTATAACCTAAATTTTATCGTCAGAGTGCTTTGCCCACCTTCAAACTGCCATAACAAAACGTTAATACCGGCGTCCCGATAAGGCCAGAATACGAATTTCGGCGGAAAGGGACATTTTGTTGTTAGCAGTGCCAGTTTTAGACTCTTGATTCATCAAACAACCTTCACGTATTACTTGCCGCTGAGCAAAATTAGACAGCCAGTGCCGCGTTTTATTCTTCTTCATCGGGGCAGCTGAGAACAAACTGTTGGCCTGTATGACTCTTTATAAAAGACTCGTGCTGCACAGTCATCGTTGGAGATCATTGTAGAGGTCACTGATTTCATAGTGTCAAACCATGACATGATTATTATTGATATTACACTTAGTGGAGGGGTTTAATAAACAGTGCTTCTGAGTAATAATAGATGAGACAAAAAAAAAAAAAATACCGCTCTGCGATAAGGCATGATTGATTAATTTCTGCAAAAGCTAGTGCAACGTGTTTTCAATGAAAATCCGGTCGGACCAAAGCTGATGCCTAGTGAATTCAAACTACGAGTGCCAAATTTTTTATGTCTTAACGGTCTAATCATCATCAGATTTTAAATAGTTTAGGGCCAACATAAGCAAATACCGTTTAACATGACAATTAAAACAGCAGCTTGTCTTGACAACAACGCTTTGGAAACCCAAGTCCCAAAAAGTAAGTCTTAAAGTCACGGGCCAAACTAGATTTGGGGGTTAGACCTATCACGTTCTACAAATACAAAGTTCTGGTGGCTTTTAAACAACTTTTTTTTTTTTTTTTTTGACGTCAACGGGAGGGCTCAGTTGGGCCCAGGATATGATTATCGCCATAGTCACTGCAAAAGCTAATCTTGGATCCGCCTTTCCGCATGGGGAGATTTAGCGCTGCATGTACACAACGAGGCCTGGCTGGTGCTTTGTTGGCAATAACTGGTGATTGGTTGCAATTATGCTATTTAACTGTGCTTATGGCTCAATGGCCCAGCATAACCAACCACACACCAGCACACAGCTATGGCCCAACGTCCTTTCTATTTTTGTTTCCAATAGAAAGGGAGATTTGCCTTGAGCAGCCTGATAAAAGAGGTTTTAGAAGAAGAAAAAAAAAAAAATTGGAGATTGGCTAGGAAGGGGTGTGCTTACAGACCCCACTGCTGTTCTTTTGGGGGCCAGAAAAAGACACACAAAACAAGGTTAGATGGGTTCATTCAAACGCATTGACCTCATGTTTTTTTTTTACCAATTAGGGTGAAAGACCCTCAGCCATTGCCAACCAAACTAGGACGTTTGATTTCGTATTAGTAGCAACAGTACTAAAACAAAAATAAATTTTTGGTACACTAAGCTGTATTTATAGATTGGAATGTCTTAAGGGTAATTAATCATAGTGGCTACTAAACAATAAGCAAAGTCCGGGAGCCAATGGGAAACAGATGTATGATCATTAGTGTCAATATAAATCAAGCAGTTGGTCGGCTTGAGTCGATAGCGAACCTTAAAAGGTTTCAAAGAAGAGCCACTGATGGGAAAGATAAAAAAAACTGCCCTTGTTGGTGCCACCTGTCTTATTTCATTGGATAGCGCGACTATATAAAAACCACCGAGCCTTGAGAGTGGCGGCGTATACACACAAACTTTCTAACAATGGCGATCGTATTTTGCAAAGTTGTTGTTGTTCAAGGAGGCCCCGCCAGACAACACAAACATGGCTGCCTGTTCGAAACGAATGAATAAAAAAAGAGGTCAGCATCTAATAAAGCACTGGCAGTTCGGGTGTTCAATTATTTCTTCTCAATGATTATATTTATTTTTTTATTTATTTTTCCTATCACTTCTCCATCTTAATATCGTCTCAAGAAGCTCCGACGCACTGCATTATTGCTGCGAAACCAAGCAAACCGAATAATTTGCAATTGATATACCTTTTTTTTTGATGCCAGCTGAATATTGATAAAAAAAACTTGCTGAAACCTTTTTCGTGACCTCATCATACTTCCCCCAGGAAACAAACACCACCCGTCTGACTTTTTTTTTTTTACTTTTGACAGATACCCACACCATGTACTAAACTCATCTCATTTAGATTCCACATCTACACCAGTAAGATTGATTAGGCCGGAAAACCCAAAGAAAAAAAGGAATAAATACATTTCCGATTCTTTCTCTTCTCTGGTTTTTATTTATTTTTTTATTTTTTTCTTCTGCTCTGTATCGCCCATTTCCATCTCTCAATCACCTACAATCTGTTCCTACTTGTTTCATCATGTCGAGCCAACCAGTCTTTTACGCCTTTAACAACGCTGAGGCCTTTACTGACCTGCCAGTGGAAAAGTTACGTAATGACTCGATTGACTCTTTGCACGCGTCTAAACTGTCAGCCTACGCGCGTCTGGATTTTAACACCTCTAGTTTTTATCTCCAGACGCTGCACGCCGTTATCGGTCGCACTGATCCCATCAAGGACATAAGGGTTGATATTGACTTGGGTGCGCTGGCGCGGGGAGTTTCTCGCCGCCACGCAAAGCTTTTTTATGACCTTGAAAAGATGGTTTTTGTGCTCGCGGTTTTGGGTTCTAACGGTTTGGCTGTTGATAACGTTTATTATCAGGCGGGCGACAAAATCATTTTGCACAATGGGTAAGTCAACAAATCATTATCACCGCGTTTTCCCCCTTTTTTTTTTTTTAACTCCCCCTCTGCGCGTTGTGAAAGGCGAATACTAACAAACTATTTTTTTTTTTTTTTTTTTATGTTTTCATTTCTAGGTCATTGGTGCATATTGGCGACGTAGAGTTCAAGTTTGTGTTACCAACCGCGGCAGACAAAGAGGCTCCTACTGACTCGCAAAGCTTATCGTCTTATCAGTTGTCATCCTCACGCAAATCTGCTGCCTCAGCCGCAGTAGAAAAGGAAGCCGATGACAACACGGTTTTGTTTGACGAAAACACCAAGCCGCCGTTTCTTATTCACCAATTGATTCTCAACGCCATTCGCGCATCACCCCCGGGTTGTACAGGGCTCTCTTATCACCAAATAACCCTAATGATTCAGAAACTCTACCCCTACTATGGCAGGGCCGCGTGCAAGGAGGATTGGAAACCCGCCGTCAAGTTCAACCTTGTGCACAATAAAATGTTTACTAAGATCACGAGCCCTGTGACAGCTAACGGCAGCAAGAAACGTAAATGGGTTATTGACGAGCACTACCTTTTTGAGCGCCAGAAACTACTTGACGAGGAACAGCGCGTGATTCCCAATGCAACCCCGGGCACTGAAAACGAAACATATAACCAACTGTCCAGATATAAACTTACAGTGCCAGCAGCCACTATTCCCATTCACAGCAGGAGAAACAATAGCAGCAGTAATAACAGCATTCGCGCTAGGCGCGACTCTCTTTCACAAGACCCGGGTTATATCAAGTTCATCAAGATGTTAAAGGCAGCGTACTTCAAGTCGCTTGCCAAGCACCAATCTGCCGCCAACGCGCCTACTTCCCCCGATGCGGGTCCTTTCATCAAGCTGGTGCTACGCACACTGCGTGCACGCCATATGGACCTTGAACGGCTGCTGCTCAAAGTTTACACACTGGAAGACCCCCAAGCCCAGCGCCAGCTGCTTTCAGTTGTCAAGATGGTACTTCGTAGTACGCTTGATTGTAGCACAGCCTCGCCGGCCACCTCGCCCGCGCGCAAAGCGACGGGCGTAAACCAGGGCCCTAAGCTGGTCCACGTTTGAACGCTCGATAAAGTAATTTTTTTTTTTTTTTTATCTGAGCCATGGCTTATTTTACAATATGTACATTACGACTAGATTTAATGATGATGACAACCATTTTACATGAACTGATAACAAGTGTTATAAACAATACTCAGTATATTAAATAGTCAAATTGGTGATGCAAAGAAATTAGGGTTTAACCCTAACAACTGACCGTCCCAATTTCTTTTTTTCTTTTGATTTTTGTCCTAATCAGGACTAACCCCTAACCTCCAAAAAAACGCAGCATCTTGTCTTTCTATTATTTCATACAAGGTAAGGGTTTCATTGAAAAAAATTGCGCCCAGGGTAAAATTTTTTGCTTCTCACTCCCTTTGGAAACCTTCTCCTTTTTGTTGTGACGACGAGAGACTTCTACATTTCTTAACTGCTTCGACAGACTCCAAACCCGTTCAAAGAAACATCAAAAATGGTAAGTGTGTGAAAACAGTCATGGTACCAGATGTGATGTTCTTTGGGGTGAGGATGGGAATTTGTTTGTGCTGTTGGTATGAGTGTGACTATAATTTATGACGCCAGTGAATTGCGACATGTCGATACGCCAAAGGAGGAATCTTGCTACGACTAGTTTTTTTTTTTTTTGATCAGCTACTCGGCGCTACTGATATCGATAGACGAGACTAGATATTAGCGTGATGCTTATTGACAAACAAGACTCCTCATGTTGAACGTTTTTCATGCCATCAAAGACTCAGCATCTGGCCCGATCTAAAACACCTTACTGCTCATGACATCTCGCCAAAAAAAAAAAAAAAAAAGATATCAATTCATTCTTTTTGTGCTTTGAATCCTTTCACTCGTCTCCATTCCAATACGCACACATGCCCTCCTCTCTCAAAGAACGCGCATTCTATTTTGTTGTTTCCTTAACGTACTAACACCCTTTTCCAGAGTGACAAGAGTGCCAACCCCATGCGTGAGCTCCGCATTGAGAAGCTTACTCTCAACATTTGTGTCGGTGAGTCTGGTGATAGACTTACCCGTGCCGCCAAGGTTCTTGAGCAGCTGTCTGGTCAGACTCCTGTCTACTCCAAGGCGAGATACACTGTCAGAACCTTCAGCATTAGAAGAAACGAGAAGATCTCCGTCCACGTCACCGTCCGTGGCCCCAAGGCCGAGGAGATTCTTGAGCGTGGTCTCAAGGTCAAGGAGTACGAGCTTAGAGAGAGAAACTTTTCTGAGACTGGTAACTTTGGTTTCGGTATCAACGAGCATATTGATCTTGGTATCAAGTATGATCCCAACATTGGTATCTACGGTATGGACTTTTACGTTGTTATGAACCGTCCTGGTGCCCGTGTTGCCCGTAGAAAGAGATGCAAGTCCACTGTTGGCAAGAGCCACAAGGTCAATCGTGATGACACCATCAAGTGGTTCAAGCAGAACTACGATGCTGTTGTCTCTACCAAATAAGTTTGTTGATATTTTTTGTTTATTAAAAAAAAAAAAAAAAAAATTTAATGAGGAGTTATAGCTATTTTGTACAAAAATTAGTAGTTGCCTATTATTACAGATGTTTGTAAATATATCCCGAGGCGAGATTTGGGTCAAAGTATCGAAGCTAAGACCCGTCAATTGGGTGTTTTTTTTTCAGAGCTCGGGTTTAAATATTAATAATAGTAGGATCAAACGGGTTTTCTTTTTACAACTTGTGAGAGAGTCCTATTACCACAAGCATTGTAGAACTAAAATATCAGCGGGACTGCGAAAACTTTTTTTTTTGATTGTAATTTGGGTGGCAGCTATTCTGTAAAATGAAAGCAATATATATATATATAAAAAGGGTTTTTGATATTGAACTGGAAATGATGGAATTCTATTATCTGTACTGGTTGGTCAAAATGTGAAAAGGGCAGCGCGTTATGACTTGCTTAAGTCCCTTAAAAAAAAAAAAAAACAAGCTGCAAAAAGCTGAATCATTTAAGCCATTTAGCAGAGAGAGCCATGATGAATAACTTACGCAATAATCAGTCTCACCAAAGTTTTTTTTTTTTTTTCTTTTTTTTTTGTTAATAACACAGTATAAACTTTAGAATCTCAAGTCCATGATTTATTTTACTCTAATCCCGTAGCAACTCCCCTAGTGAAACCAAAGCTCTTTGATTATCTATTACAAGCCACGTCTTTGAAACAAGGCTTAGTTAATACAGTACCATTATATTATAACGCGTTTACTGTCAATCAAATTAAAAAAAAAAACAGGAGCAGTTGCAACGACAAAGTTATTTTAGTTTTGCCGCACGAGGTTGATAATAGACCGCAGTAATAAGACATAATAAGCAGCATTATTGTCAAACGTTTTTTTTTTTTTTATTGTTTATTATTATTAGCTAGTGAACCCCTGCTTTTTACTATAGCATCACCGCTAAGTGAAATAATGAAACCCCCCAAACAGGTTAACTTCGAGTACACCATGTCCTTTTCTCTCTTGCAATCTTTTTTTTTTTTTTTTGCCATTTCTTCTTCTTCTTCTTCTTTTTTACAACTGACCCCATCATCGTTTACATCATTTATTACCGTTGTAGTTCAATTGTAAATGCATCACGACTGGTTGGTATAAGTGATATTCAATTGGTTTTCATTTATTATTATAATTTTTTTGCTGTGCCTAGTTTTTTTGAGTTTGTTCCCCCCCCTGGCATAAAAAACAGACCCTGCGCAAAAGACCCTGCCTCATTTGCACCTGTCTACAATTATTATTATTATTTTTTTTTTTTGGACCTTCTTTATACCCCAAGTCAATTCACCAAATCCTTGTACTACAAAAGAAACTTGTAGTGGACTCTATATTAATATTACTTTAAACTCGTTTGACAAGCAATGAGTTGGCATGGACTGAAAAAGGCGGTTAACCGAGCCGGCACCTCTGTAAGTAGTCTCAAATAAACCCTCCCAATCTACAATCGGTACTAATCCACACATGGTCTTCTTCTTCTTCAGGTCATGATGATAACCGGTCATGTCGAACGCACAATTGACAAGGACTTTGAAGTTGAACACCGCCGATTCGAAACCATGGAAACGGCCACCCGGAAACTGCAATCTGAGGCCAAGGGCTACTTGGACTCGCTCCGGGCCATGACCGCAGCCCAGACCCACATTGCTGAGACCATTAATGCCTTTCACGGCGATATTGCGGCCACAAACTCCAATACCACGGCGGTCGGCTACTACCTCACTTCAGTACAAGAATTGGACTCTGAGACGGTCCGCGCGCTCGATGGTCCCTTCCGCGAGACAGTGTTGGACCCCATTGTGCGCTTTATTGGCTATTTTGATGATGTCAACGAGGCAATTAAAAAACGTGACCATAAACTCAAGGACTATGACTCGTTGCGCCGCAAGGTCCGCAAGCTTACGGAAAAACCTGCCAACGATGTTACCAAGTTACCCCGGCTTGAGCGTGAACTTGATAATGCCAAAAATGTTTACGAACAGCTAAACCACCTGCTGACCCTTGAAATCCCCCAGCTGCTTGACATGCGGGTGCCTTACCTTGACCCGTCATTTGAGGCGCTGGTTAAAATTCAGCTAAAGTTTTGTACTGAGTCGTATACCCGTCTGGCCCAGGTGCAGCAGTACCTTGATGCTGCCTCGCGCGAGGAGTACGCCACCGGTCACCTGGATACCCGGGTAGAGCAGGCTTTGCAGAAAATAAATGAGCTGAAAATTTCAGCACTCGGCTCGTAATAATAGTGTTTTAAAAATAAAAATAACAATATTGAAACATTGATAATAAATAAATATGATTATAAAAAATGACGATACTCAGCCATCATGTTGGCCGATACAAGATTTGGGTAACTAAAAAAATTGGTTAGTCGCGTCCAAAAAAAAAAAAAAAGGTACTTACTAAACTTTTCTCTATACCGCGTCGTCGCCGCCACCGCGAGCATGTCGTGCTTGATTGAAGACGTGGCCAGATGGTTCAGTACAACATGACTTGGCCGTGGCAGCACACTCTGATCCTCTTTGGAGGCCTTGGCACTCGCATTGATAAATGTCGACTCCAAATGGTCCGGGAGCAGCGGCGGCGGGTTGTTAGCCACCCTTTTCCTAATCTTGCGCGCGGACGCTTCGGTCATGGATGGCGAGACCCCAAGAGCGTAGAGATCAGGGATATCACTTGTGTATTCTAAACTGGCTTCATTGGGCTCGTACTTGGGAATATGCTGGGGTTTTAAAAGAAACTTTTTCTTTCGAATGTCATGTAGCAAGTGCCGTTTCTTGCCTTCTGATTTTGTAATGGGAAGGCTCGCGCTCGACGCGTCTTTATCAATGCAATAATTGAGCGGCTTGACGTCGCTGGTACCGAGGTCAGTGCACGAGAAGGTGGCTCGAATGTTGCTCTGGCTGCTGACTCGGTTCGGGTAAAATGGAAACTTGTATAGTGCACGTTTTTGCTTCAATCCCATGGCTAGCTGAGATGTGGACCCGCTTGAAAGAAAGTCACTGCTGGGAAAGCGTTTTGGCTTGATAGTGCTGTCGTTGTCAAAATCGGCTATCGATACATTAATAATGTCACCGTCTAGATGCTTGTTGGAGAATAGCGCGTCGTCAAACGAGTTGGATCGATTGAGCTTTGGCGGGAGCCGGGAATCTTTGGGCTCAGTGGTCAGCACTGAGTTTGAGGAAATATGTGGATCATCGAGAATTGTATTTGTGCTGCTATTATTGGAGGTGACGCTGTGCGAAGAGGTTAGTGCTGGTAGAGACGAAACGTAGGTAACATCGGAGTCGTCGACGTGCACCTCAAGTTCGTCGATAAAAGTTTTTGCTACAGCGTCAGTAGGTTCATTGGTTGAGATAATTGCATTGCTTTGCATTTGGCGTGGTTGCGAGTAAAACTTGATTTTGTGGAATCCCTTGGCTAGGTGAAGAACGGCGGAAGGATAATTTCTGGACAAAAGAGAAAGCGCGTGTCAGCAAAAGTAGTCAAGAAAGAAGAAGGAAAAAAAGAAGTAAAAGGGAAAAAGAGCATCTAAATATGGTCGGGAAGGGAAACAGGAAAATGTAACTATAAGATTGAGAACCTTAAACCGAGATGAACGAGGTTTTTAAGGCAGAAAAACAATGGCAAAAGAGACTGGAAATTGTGTGCATTTTTGGTAATAGCAGTTTTACCAGCACACTTGCTCATTATACACTCAGGTAGTAGTCGTCTCTGAGCAAATCCTTTTTTTCCGTAAACAGCATTTGCTCAATATTCATGTGACAAAATAGAAAACACCAAAAATGCATAAAACTCACCTTGTAAAATTACCCTCTTCTTCCCTGTTTAAAAAAACTAGGCTGGTCTCATTCAATTCAGTACCGACAAGGATTTGAGTTTCTTTGTCGGGAACAAACTTTCGGAAATCAACGCCAACAGGAAGTAACTCTGGTTTGTCATGAAATTGTAGAGAAAAATTATTATTGTTATCGTCGTCGTTGTTTACATTGCACACATCAGTTGGTGGCAAGAGATAAACATGTCCAGGTAGGACTGAACAGGAGTGTTGATGAGTGCTGTTGGAGTTATTATTGGGTCTAATTGTACTCTCGCTCCCATATCTGCTGAAATTATTGTTGTTACTTATTACAATGTTATCATTCATGGTTGATTAGGCGTGTATACATATTTTTATTAAACCTTTTGAACAAGAAGGGAATTGTCTCTTTTCCAAAGAAGAGATCGTGAAAAAAAAGAAGAAGAAAGAAGGTGTATTATGATGAAAAAAAATGAGTAAATAATTGTAACTATTTGATGTAAGGACAATAAACTGATTATCCATCTAAATAATTATAATAATTATAATAATAATTATGGTAGTAATAATAGTAATAATAAATTAAAGGAGAGAACAGATACATGTTATCCCTGACCATTACAGCGACTTTGTTGTTATGTCACAAACAACAACAACAACAACAACAACAGTGCACTTGTTGTGTAACGAATGCTAACACATGTGGTCCTTTCCCTGTGTATCAACAAAACATGAATTAATAATTATTTTCTATCAATTTACTAATTACATAATATCAAAATTAAAGCGCCTCTCTGGCAGCAGTTTGTTGAACTGCCCGCCATTAGCAAGTTGGATGAAAAAGTGACGATCATTGTAAAAAAAAAAAAAAAGAGTGATTTTTTGTTTATTTATTTTTGGTGAGGTTGATGTTGAGAGGCCCCTAATTGTTTCCTATTAAGGGCAGGACCTGAAATGCTGCTATTCTAGAATGTCAACGGAAAGAAAGTTGGAAACATCAACAGGGGCTTGTTGAAAAGTCACAAAGCCAAAAAAAAAAGAATCAGGGTTAGATAGATAATCAGTATATTGTCCTTACATCAAATAGTTACAAGCAAATTTATAAAACAAAATGACATACAAAGAAGACATGAATTTCAAAACATTCGTCTCTA
>JAKUCA010000129.1:0-25145 GCA_030567025.1 Geotrichum europaeum
ATAATTTTGTTTGTAACTATTTGATGTAAGGACAATAAACTGATTATCTATCTATCTTTGCTTAAAGGTCGTAAGCTGAAGTTTTTGATTCAATTTATGACACTTATGTTTGCAGAAGCTTTATGTAACCCAGACTACAATGATCTGAGGTCATTCTGTGACCAGTTCTCTTACATTTCAATTTATTTAGGCGGTTAGTAGGTGAAGATATTGAATTACTTAATACTCGGTTCAAGATTCACATTTGCCCCTTCCCCCTTTCCTTCCAAAGGACACAAATGATGAATGAGCCTCAAGTGAGAGCACAGCGCTGGCAATAAAAGCTCTAATGTTTACAATCAACACTAGAAATATAAAATTGTGGCAAGTTGAAAAGAAAAGATAAGGATATCAAAATCAAAATTGACAAAAGTTTTGTGCAGAATTCATGTTCAAGCTGCAAATCATGGCTCGATGTCGAATAAACTTACAACCCTTTCAAGAAATATTATATCATGTGACCACGATCTGACAGCATTGCAGGTGTCACAAAGTCTACCAAACAGTGGAAGCAGGCGCGGAGATCATGGGAGCTGGAACTGAAAAAAAAGGTGAAAGCTTTTATATTATCTTACTTCAATTATATATAAGGCTTTATGTAGTAGCTTCAGCTGCTGAGGCACTGAGTTTTGGAGTTCTCGATGGCGGCTCAGACTCCACGTCCTTTGCATCGGCGCCTGGCTTTCTGGGCTTGCTTTTAGATGTTTTTAGCACCATTTTTTTTACATCGTTCTTTATTCTTTGTTTAACCTGCTGCAACCGCACAATATTTTTGCGACCTTTTTCTTCAAGTTGTACTCCTGTTTTGTAGAGAAGCTCTTTGGCCACTGTTCGCGCGTAGGTATGAGTTCGAAAATTTAGAAACGGTTTTGGGCTATTTGTAATATAGGCGGGGTTTGTTCCTTCGTATAGTTTCATGGGTTTTTCAAAGGGAGCTTGGTGAGAGTTCGGTCTGGTGATTGCGGCAGGGTAGAGAGGGGCGCTTGAGTGGAGGAAGTCAAGGCTGGATAGAGAGCCAGAGGACTCACTATCGCTAAGGTTGAAATGAAGTAGCTGAACAGAGCTGTTTGTATGGCTATTGTAAGCCTTTTGGATTGCTGTGTTTTTGGTTGTAATTTTTGTTCTAAACATTTTGAATGGTGTTTGTATTACTTCAAGAAATTTGTGACTTGGCTATAATTTCGTTTTTTTTTTAACTGCAAATGAACTACAACTAGACATCAAGTTGAAGAAAAGAAATTGTCAAATTTTATAAAAGAAATTTGTTATATTAAGCTAGAATTGATATTTTACGGGGGATCTGGCTATGCCATGACATCACTAGTGTAGCTCTTGAGGATTGTGGCCATTATCATGACTAGATACTAATGAGCCAGTCTACATTAATTTTTGGCTGAGAAAACTTATATATTTTGATAAGTGTACTAGAGCGGGTATGTTTACTGTATGTCTCTTGCATTAATTATTTAGTAAGAGGATACCAGGGCTCAAATAAATCAGGATCTATTTATTGCACATCTGTATTAATGAACATGAAGATTTAGTAAAGTACATAGATAGAAAATTATAGTTCAAGTGTTATATCGTATGTCTTGGGTAATTTAGAGAAAAGTTCCCAAAGCAATCATACCAAACTAGCAACAATGGCTCATAGAAAATAAGAAAAAAAAAGGCTGATCTCAGTATTAACAGGCCTGAAGTTGTCCAGCGGCCATCACAAGCTCTCAGGGAACTGTATGAAACTTCAATATCAGGTCTTTAACCGGAACAATTGAGTCCGTCTTGTGGGAAAGCTTTGCCTTAAAGCCACCCTTTTTATACTTGATTTTTTTTTTCCAGATGGCAATTTTACAGCAACCGAGTGGCTCGTGTTTCCAACTCTACATCAACAACGACGACAACAACAACAACAACGGTACAAACAACACCGTTCAGTAACAAAAAAAAAAAACACTCAACAATAATGCAGATTAAAGAACAGAAGATAAATTACAAACTAAAGCTATAAATTATTTCTTTTAAACCTTGACCTCGGAGAGACCGTGCTTCCAGTAAACAAGGTAGGGGGTGGTACCGTCCTCACGGTAGTTGAGAAGAACGATCATTCCATCGGGGTCCATAGACTCACCAGTGAAGAACTCGTAGTCCTTGAAGTTGGCAATAATCTTCTTGACGTAGGCAGCGGCACCCTTCTCGAAGACAGTAACGGCCTCGGGGTCCTTCTCAGCAAGCTTGGCCTTGACGCTCTTCATGTAACCCTTAATGTAGGTAACAAAGGACTTCTTGTCAAAAGAAGTCTCAGCAAGTCTAAAAGAGTAGGCAACGTTGTTGACGGTGATCATGCCGTCCTCAAGAGCCTCATCACCATCCTCAGCAGAGGGGTTGGCACCGATATCAACATCGGCACCGGGCTTGATGGTGATTTGAGTGGAGTCGACCTCGTAGACAACATTATCAACGAGCTTGATGTCGTAGGCATCAGAGAGAAGTTCGTCACCAGAGATAATATCCGAGTAAATGATCATTGTGAAAGTGTTGCTTAAAGTATAGATAGGGAAGCAAAGAGGAAAGAAAGAAGGGAGAAGAAGAAGCAAAAAAAAAAATTAAAAAATTTTATTTTATTTTTTCATTTTTTTATTTTCAGCGACGAGAGATGAAACCACATGGGAGGAAAAGAAAAGAAAAATTTTAGCCAGGCTGGAAACTCCCCATGCTGGTATATACGCATGCAGCTGGTGACCGGAGTGTGTCCCGAGTCCATGGACCAGCGATTGTGTCCGGGTGGGCACTGGTGAGTCTAGAAAAATAGTGCAATTGAATTTGCCTTTATGACTACAGTAAATCACGCAGTAAATCCACCGTCCACTACCAGCTCAGTTCCGTTCATATGCTCCGACAGTACTAGTGTCAGCGCGGCATCCGCAATAGCGGCCGCAGGAATCAACTTTTTTGACGGGCTTTGTGCCGTGAACAGCTCCCGCAGCGACCCGTCTACAGACTCGGCCATGTCAGTATCTACCAGGCCGGGGCAAAGCGAGTTAACGCGGATGTTGCGTCCGGCGAGCTCAACGGCAAGCGATCTGGTAAACGCTGTGACGCCGGCTTTGGTCGCCGCATAAACAGACGTGCCCTTAACGCCACGGCGGCCTAGAACTGAAGATACATTGACAATGCAGCCCCCACGGCGCCGGATCATGGGTTTAAGGAGTGCTTGCGTCGCGTAAACCGTGCCAAGCAGGTTGAGGTTGACAAGCTGACTAACGGTCTCTGGCGACGTGGAGAGCAAGAGCGACGACTGCGCAACACCTGCACAATTGACCAGTACATCAATCGACGTCAGCTTTGTGCCCAAATCGGCTTCAGTGAATCCACGGCTCTATGAGAGATCAAATGGTGCAATAGCGTGCTTCTGGCTAGCGTCAACTGTCGGCAGGGTCTCAAGCGCAGCGTCTAGCTTGGTCGGGCTACGCGACACCAGCAGCAGCGAAGCACCCTCGCACGCAAACCGCTGTGCAATGGCAAGCCCAATTCCCTGAGATCCGCCAGTAACAAGACACTTTTTTCCGAGAAGTTTGAGATGAGAGAGAGCAGCGGACGACATGGACAATGTTGTTGAGCAACAGGCCTAAAGTGACAATTTTTGGGAGTGCAACTCACCAACCTCCCACGCGCTCAGCTTTTACTTTCCTACAAAGTCGGGTTTGTGATCCCCCCCCCCCCCAGGCGCAACATAGATAAATTATAGCCCAAACATTAATCCTACATCTTTTATTCTTTTTCTTTCTTTTACTTTTTTTTTCTGACTGGCATCTTCTTTAATTATTTACCATTTTAGTAGGCCATATTAGACGCTGTCCCATTAGCAACCACAGAAAAGAAAATGGCAGCAGCAGTTAAAAGAAAGAACCGCTTCAATCCCGTGAGAGCTCGGGCAACGCCCAAGATTGTAAAGAAAACTCTGAGAAAGGCATTAGAGCCAGTTCTGCTTCCCTCTACTATTTTTGCATCAGGAACATATCTTTACCCCTGTCAGGTAAGACTCTCTATTACTAATAAAATTGGTAGGTTTTGCTAAAGCCACTGTCTTAGGGGTTTTACTACTTTGTTAGAAGTCCAATATTGTGGGCATACTTGATGTCAGTCATGATCCCATTATTGATTCTCACGCTTGTGGTGTATATTTCCATGTACTCGATGCTTTATCCACTTCAGGCAGTTATCGCTGTATTTTTCAACGGCCCGACCGGACTTATTACAGCGTGGTTTGCGCTGCTCCATCAGTCGGCTGTAATGTCAAACATGATTGCCAAATGGTTTCTCTTTCCAACACCTTTAAAGATGCTTTTTGACGCAGTAAGTTTAAATGTTGTCTCAGCTTGAATTAGTTGTTTACAATCATTGCAGGTAATGACAAAGGAGGGGTTTGATGATCTGGTCGTCAAGGGCCGTGCCCGCCGAGTAGTCGTGCCATCACTTCTGATGCGAGTTAAGCTTTATCTCCAGACTATCCCACGTAACATGCTGTTCCCATTCTGGGCTTTCAAATTGTTGCTCACATTTGTGCTCCACTTTGTGCCCGTTATAGGGCCTATTATCCTAGTATTTATTGCAGCACCCAAGCGCGGCCGCGCTGTTCATAACCGATACTTTGAACTTAAAGGCTGGACACCTCATCATATTGGGCGCTTTATGGATGGTCGCCGTGGTCAATACACTGGGCAAGTAGCTTTTCAATCAAAAGACTGTAATTTCTTTTATTAACTATGATTTTTTTTTAGTTTTGGGCTTGTTTCGGGTGCATTTGAGGCCATACCTCTTGTCGGCCTCTTGTTCATATTTAGCAACATGTGCGGTGGCGCGTTGTGGGCAGCCAATCTTGAGCGCGCTGAGCAGAAGATTGTTCAGGGGAGCTTTCGGTACGTTGGCGCCCAGAAGATCCGACGGCTCGTTAGGGGAAAGCCCAATGATTTCATAAGTCTATAGATGCAAAATAGTGTTAATATGGTACTACAGTGCGAGAAAAAGATCAATATATAAGTATTGGTAATTGCCATGATTCTAATTTATTTTTAAGTAGTTGTATAGTCCTAGAACAGGTATACAGAGTCAATGCAGCCAAAACCAGCGGCGACACCACCCTCATCACTTGATTTGAACTTGGATCGCAAAAGCCAGCCTGCTTGCTCATTATGCTTAATCTCGGCAGTCTGCTGGTTCCACAGTGCAGTTCCAAAAACGCCAAGCTCAGAGATGATCTCACCGTCATAGATCTCACCTGCGCGCAGGATTTTGTTATTAAAATCAGGCGGCACGATAAGTTCCATAAGAATGTAAGCACCCCAAGTATCCTCGGGGATTGAATGAAGGAAATCAGGGATATTTTCCTTGTAGATATTGTTGCCGCCACCCTCACGCTGTGGCTTGAGCACAAAGCGGCCTGGGGTAGCAAATGCAGCCTCACGCGCCTTGAGTCCCGCGGGCGAGTCATCCATGGGATGAATCTTGACAAAAGTAGCCTCAAGTTGGTCAACGACAGCGGGTTCAGTCTCAAGGATAAATTGACGAATAACAGCAGGGTCAGTTAGAATCTGCTGGATTTTCTTGGAGCCTGAGATCTGGGTAAGCAGTGACGGGCACTTAATTGCGTGTGTCGATTCGAGGTAAACGCGCGCATCCCACTCAGTCTCGGAGGGATAATCGGTGGGGGCGTAACCTGAGCGGTAGTAGACGAGCGAAATCTCAGCACCAGAGGCAGTGTGCACTAGACGCGTGAAGCCCGCAGCGGTATCCTTAACGTACTTAGTCTGTGCCCTGATTTCGGCGAGTGTCAGACGGTAACTGATGATGCCGTAAGCCTCGTACAGTCGATACTCAAGATGGCGTTGATCAAAGACGTTGCGCTCGCCGGGCTGCACGACAAAAAGGACCGCAGTTTTTCCCGCAGGGCTGGCCGTGACAACGTACTCCTTATGAGCAATCGCCAAACCGTCAGCAAGCTTAACAAGTGAGTCTGATACTGACGGCCCAATGTGCTTGCCAGTCTCGCCGTAGGTGCCGCTTTCGGAAAGGTATTTATGCAGCTGAGAAACCTTGGTCGACAGAGCACCAAATGAAATTGAGACGGTGTTGAACTCAATTTGCTTGATGGCAGCGCTGCCCTGATAGCCCTTGGCGTGTTTGTCGACAATGTAATCCGATCGGAACAGACCAAGCGTCAGGTGCTGAGTGAGCCCGGTGGCCTTGACCTTAAGATATGATTCCCACAGCTTGCCCGTAAAGTCACTGTCAAGCTTGAACACACTATCCCGCGCGTCATCAGTCAGTAAAAAAATGTTGCTTTCAATTAAGAAGATAATTTTTGGGGGGACGCTGTCTGTATGCGAGCGAGCGGGAGCGGGAAAAAAAAAACTATACATACTCAGCCAGAGATTCCCTAAGCCACTCCTCATTGTTTGCCACGCGGGCGTAGAGCTCGTTAAATGCAGTCTGTACGGCAAGCGCGTTGGCCATAGCGCTCTTGGGAAAGGGCGATGGATAGACAGTGATAGGCGCATGCACGGCAGTAACACCCTTACCGTCGGGGCTCAGCATAGCCAGACCGTTACCAAGAGACCAGTCAATTGCCGTAGCGTTGATAAAATTGGCCTCTTGCTCGGAGGGCCGTGGAGGGTATGCTGGATATTCCATAATGATTCTTTTGATTGCAGTTGTTGTTGACAAGGAGGTGGTGATTGTGGAGAAGAGGAAGAAAACGGTACGTCGAGGTGATTTCAAAGCGAAAAAAAAAAAAAACTTGCTCGTAAAGGCGCCAAGGCACGTGAGAATGTTGCCTGTTTGAGACGTTTGTGACCACGAAGAAAGCCCCAGGTTTGTGACCCGCATGTTTATGGATTCATTAAGTTGATCTAGCAAACCCGACTGTTCAGGATTCCTTATTCTAGTTTACAAAAAAGTTCAAAAAGCATCACCCATGTCTAAAAAATTGGATTGAATAAATTACAAAATTATTACAGCTTGCAAAGGTCTCAGAAAACAATCTTCTTACCTTCAAACTTGACGGGCTGGGCTGACAGCTTCTTTTTAGCTTCCCACGATGGATGCAGTGGCTTGTTATCTTCTTCCTGTTGCTTGCGTTGCTTTTCCGCCTGCTGTTCAAACTTGGGTTTCTTCTCAATACCCTTGGCCTGGCGCTTGGCTTCACGCTGCTCAAACTCGACCTGTTTCTGCTCACGCTTACGCTTTTGGTTCTCCTGTTCCTTCTTCAGATGGTTTGCGTTCTTGCCGTATTTCATTTCATAAATGGCGCGGCGTGCGCGCTGTCCACGCCGGTTCTTACGTTGAGCAGTGGCCTCCTTAACAACATCATCATTATCGGCATCATAGTCATCCTCAGCGTCAGAGCCGCCAGAAAAGTAGCCTGTCGCAAGTTCTGGTAAGTTGTATTGGTTCTCAGGCTGATTCTCGTCGGGAAGGGCAAAAAAATTGTCGTGACCAGCCTGCTCGTTGTCAGAGTCCTCTTCATCGTTGCTCTTGCTTGCTTTCTTTTCAGGCGTTTTTGAAGTACCCAGAATTGATTCGTTTTCACTTTCCTCGTCGCTTGATGCGGCCAACATGTTCTCATATTTGCTATAATTCTCCTCGTCCCCGGAAACGTCATCCTGGCTAGTAGCAGCTTTCTTCGCGGCGGCCTTTGCAGCCTTGCGCTTCTCCTTTTGCTCCTCCTTCTTGCGCTTGGCGATTTGGCTGGCTGTTTCTCTCTTCACGAGCTTGGTCGAAAATTTGATCGCGTCCAGCATGCTCTTGGTGGCTTCCCTAACGGCGTTCGTGCCGCAAATCCGCTGCGACACACTCTCAAGTGCCGGTGATGCATTTTTGTAGTATGTTGCCGCAGGTGCATCTTCCGGCAGAGCGACAATATCAGCCGGCAAGAAGTCCGGCGGGCTCTCTCGCTGTTCTGGGGTCGCGAGAAACTCCTTTCTGATCGCGCGTACGGCTTGAACCTCCTTGAGCAGCTCGACATCAACCGTCTTCAAGGCTTCCTTTTCAAGCTCATGCTTTTTAACTTTTTCAGTATTTTCAGTTTCCTTCTTTATCCGTTTGTTAATCTTGAGCGCTTCTGTGGTCTTGGATGCCTTGATGGCCTTCTTGATGGCCTTCTTGTAATGGAAGATCTTCTGCTCCACCAACTTGACGC
The DNA here is from genome assembly GCA_030567025.1 of Geotrichum europaeum. NCBI lineage: Eukaryota > Fungi > Ascomycota > Dipodascomycetes > Dipodascales > Dipodascaceae > Geotrichum > Geotrichum europaeum. The sequence goes on from JAKUCA010000129.1 coordinate 8,234, forward strand.
GCAGAGCTCGAATATCCTCCTGCAGCTCAGGTGTAATTTCAACGAGCTCAGTGGCCTTTTGATCTTGAATCTCCTGTGCGATCAGATCTGCTCGCTGCGGGTTGGCAAAAGCCTCCTGATGCGGGTTTGCCTGGCGTTCGCGCTTCTTGTCCTTATTGAGCTTCTTGTGTGCGGCAAATTGAGTGCGCACCAATCGAGTGTTTTGAAGATCTTTCGAGGTCTGGGCCTCAAGCATATCAAGCTTCCATAGCAGGTTTTCCTTGCGTTTTTGGGGCGGCATTATAGGCAATATAAGGTATGGAGGGGGATTGATTAAGGAAGGTGAAGAAAAAAATTTTTATCTCCCAAGGTCAGAGCTTGAGAGGAGCCTAAGCCAAAGATTTGATAGTAATTTTTTTTTTTTTTGAAGGCCCATCCAACATCCAAAAAGATTAAACAATGGGGTGGACCAAAGTCCAGAGAGACTAATAACAAACATGACAATTTATTTACAGCTTATAACTACAATGTACAAAATTCCTCCGCTCCGTGGGAATTACCCAGCGCTCCTTTCCTCTATTTCTTTTCGGGTGTAGCGGCGGGCTCCCAGGCCTCCTGCCAGACGACAGTAGGCGGGGTTTCCGTGGGCACTCTCAGTTCCGGAGTAAATCTCTTGCTCTTTTCTCTTTTGGTGCCCTCATAAGCAAGAAACGGGTCGGTCTTCTCCAGCTCCTCGCAGGCCTCAACAATCTTGGTGTATTGAGCCTCCAGTTGCACGGCCTCCTGCTCGCGCTTCTCCTTGTTGAAAAGCGTCCAGGCACGTGTGGCAACATTGTGACGGATCAGATCTTCCATGCACAGCTTCAGTCGTCGAGGCTGCTTTCTGCGGGCACTGAAGACACTCAGCTGCGTGGCCAGACGCTGCACCTGCGCAGTCTGGGCGGTGTTGGTCTTGGTGCGCTTGCCGCGGATGGCGATCCGCGGGGCAAGAGCGGGCTGCTGGAGCAGCGTTGACAGTGTGGGGGTTTTAAGTGAGCCCTGGGCCTTTTTAACGGTGTTGAAAAACGACATTGCGAGTGGGATGTCTGTGTAGACGCGGAGGGATGTTGGTATTGATGATGGTTTCTGGGAGAGTCTTGCAGGTGGTGAAATTTTTTTGTGTTTTTTTGAGGCATCTGATTGGTTGTTATTTGTCAGTGATTATGTGATCAAGACCCGTTGGACAGATCGGCGGTTTCATGTCCCGTAGTAAAGTTTTGGGTAACGCGTCGGGTGGGGAATGTTTATGTCCACATACGGCTTGTTTGTTGACAGCCCCCTTTGCCATTACCTTATTGAAATGTGCCCAGGAGAAGAAGAAATCTCAGGTATTTATACCCTGAACAGCCCTTTGGGGCTCTGTGGATTAACCTGCATCATAATTTTTTTAGCACTCAGCGCATCATGAAAACACGCACAATCGATATCCTTTGCGATAGCGACCGCCTCAACGCCATCCTCGATACCCTCCTTGAGTCACTTTGGCTCGGTCCTGTCGACTCCGTCTACAGCGTCAGTTCAGCGTATGCTCTTCATAGAGACGGCGCATTTTGGGGCCACAAACGTGAGACAAAAAGCCTCCGCGCTGTTACCAGCTTTCTCCACGAACAACTCAACGAGCGCATGACTGTTGTGCTGTTCAAACGTGAAGAAGCGCTTGCATTGGCCCACGAGCTGCTTCCTGCTAGCACTAGCTCTAGCAAACATGCTAGAAACTCCGTGAGCACACCGCCAGTGCGTGAGCGAAGAGAGCGGACATGGAAGGCCAGTCAGGGTCAGAAACTGGGCTTTGATTTCAATGAGCTAGGGCCTATGCAGCGGCGGCAACAGCAATATATGGATACTAGAACCACTACTCCAGAGGTTTTTGATATTAATAGAAGCAGCGAAATTGGTGATGAAAAGGTAAAGGCAATTAGTCCAGTCATGGAGACACCATCCAGACTGCGAAAGCGACATAGTGCAAAAATACTCATCTCGCCGCCGCAGGACCAGCACCGTTTTGCCAAGAAACCTCCAGTGACAGATCATGAGCCTGGCTATCTCGCTGCTACCATTAGCTCCAGTTCGCGAAATCGGCCGCCGCGCTCTGCGGTTCCACACGACCAAGTTGAAAACAGCTCCAATTTCCTTCGATATAATCTTTCACCCAGTCCCTCTGGCATCTATAGCACCAACTATTATGATCACTCCAAATACCCTGCAAATTATAGCAGCAACAATAATAATATCAACAAGAGTGCCGATAATGTGACAAGCAGTGGCTACAATAATGCCAGCAAGTTGGCAGCATTCCCGCGGGGCCTGAAGAAAATGAAATCAGCAGGTATTCTTCGTGAGCGCACTTATGTCAACCGCCGGGCGTTATCGCCTCCGCCCATGCCGCTGCCACCGCTCAACTCGGAGTTTCTTTCACCCGATATAGATTATAGCAGTCGCCGATACACATTGTACGGAGTTGCAACGTCTATGACTACCACAACAGCAGTGACAGTGAGCACACGACGCAGCAGTATGATTTCGCCGCACTACCAGTACTACAGGTCTTTCTCTCGATCGTCAGTTCAGGATATCCCAGTTAGTTTGGAGAAAAACCTGGGCATGATTGCACCGTATGGCTACCCAAAAGACGCGTTTTGACCGTTTCTTCGCCTCCCTACTTCCCCATGTCCTGCGGTTATTATTAATCGGTAACCAACAATAGTATACGTGAGGTTTTAAGGAGACGTGTTTAGAGCATTTATCTATAGAAATGATATTTATTGGTTTAGAATATAATGGTTTATCACTTGAAGAAGTTTCGATAGATTATAATGACCATTTGGTAAATGTAAAAATTTGCGGTCACTTTCATTAAAGACCACAGTGTTTTTTCTTTAATTAAAAAAAAAAGTCATACTTTGATTTAAGCATATATTTTTTAAGTCAATGATGAAATTTAGAGATATTTATAATTATCAACTTAAAGATTTCAGGGGAACAGGTGTGTCTGATGACTGATTTACCATGCGAAAATGTGGATGTAATGGATTTATGGTACAAATCTTAAAATGCATGGTCTCAAAGTCATGGTTGCAAAAAGATAATTACCTAATTTAGCTTAATTGATTAAAAAAGAAAACACGTCATGAGTGGGCAACCCTTCTGTGGTGAGAGAATGTAAAAAAAAAAAAAATAACGCGTCGCGCTTTTTTTTTTTTTCTGCTTTACTATTTTTTTTATATTATCAATTATCTGTTCTATCGACACATATTGATCGTGGCCAAACACCTGCCCTACTAACACCAATTCAAACCTGGCTTGGTCTGCTATGTCAAGAGGTTTCATAGTCTTTTACTAGCCAGTATTGATTTTCATTTAATTATTTATTTTTTTTAGCATTTGATTTTTGTGCGTGTGTTGAAATAACCAACATGGAAAAGGCAAGGCCAATGCCCACGTCGGCCAAGCGCAGTCTAGGTCGGTCCGCGGCTAGGACCATGCTACTGCTTCAACATGAGTTTACGGATGAAGGTGGGGAGGAGTATGGCGGAACGGGTTTTGGCGACTTTCGCACGTACATGGCAGCAAAGCAGACAAAACTGCAGAACCAGGCGCAAGCGTCTCTCCTTGACGCAAAAGCGGATGCTAGTTCTGACGGCGGCAGCAGCAGCAGCAACAACAACATCAATACCGCTGTATCGCAAGTTTTTCGCGGCTGTGTGATCTACATCAACGGGTACACGGGCGCTACGCACTCAAGCGAGATGCTCCAGCGACTTGTCATTGCCAACGGCGGCGTCCACGTCAATCACATGTGGGGTGGCCGCACCACCGTCACGCATATCGTGGCTGCGACCTTGACAAATCGCAAACGCGAAATGTTCCAAGACTATCGCGTCGTGACCCCCGAGTGGGTTCTTGCCTGTGTTGAACAGGGGAAACTGTTAGATTGGATTGAGTACCGTACTGTGCCCGGTATGGACCCGGGGCAGCGTACCCTAATGATGCCAAAAAAACCAATGATGGCAGTAACACCAAAACTTAGAACCTCAGATTCAAATGAAAAATCAAGTTTACAAAAAAATCAGCAAAAAACCGTAATAGAAGCAAAAGATATTCCGGCCGAAGGCGACTTGAACAATAATGATGATTCCTTCAAATCAGTTCCCCCGATCACGGACCCCGCGTTTATCACGTATTTCTATCAACACTCGCGGCTACACCATTTGAGTCACTGGAAAGCCGAGCTGCGGCGGCGGTACTTCCCACCAGCGAGCGTGGTGGCCCAGTTACTGACCGCTAGCCCGTCGTCAAGTGCAACAGCTGAGTCGGCGCGCCCACCTATCCTTTTCCACGTTGACTATGACTCGTTTTTTGTTGCCGCGTCACTTCTTTCCCGGCCCGAGCTCCGCGACCGCCCGGTGGTAGTGGCCTCGGGCTCGGCGCAGAGCAGCGATGTCGCGTCGGCTAACTACGTGGCGCGCCGGCAGTACGGCATCCGAAATGGCATGTGGCTTGCATCAGCGCGCAAGTGCTGTCCCGCGCTGGTGGTGCTGCCACTTGAGTTCGCTGTGTATGAGCGGAAGAGCGCCGCCTTGTTTAGTGTGCTCAATGCCCTTGGCGCCGATCTGGTTTATCCCGTGTCAGTGGATGAGGCCGTCATGGACGTTAGCAGCGTCGTCTACGCGCAAGCGGAACAACGGGGCGTGTCGCTCGAAGAGGCCGTAGCCGCGCTCGCAGCTACTGTCCGAAACCGAGTTCGCGAGGCGGCTGGCATCGAGGTCAGCGTGGGAGCTGGTACCAACATGCTGCTCGCGCGGCTGGCTCTTGCTCAAGCCAAGCCTGCTGGCCAACATTTCCTCTCGGCGCTCATGACCGCGGCCGACGAAGAAGGTGAGAATACAACTAATAAAAATCCTGGGGCTGTGACTAGTGGTAGTTTTAGTAGCGTGGATGATACGCTCACGCTGCGCGATCTGCCCGGCGTGGGCCGCTCAATTGTGCAGCGGCTGGCAGCTATGGGGATCACGTCGCTACGGCAACTGCGGGCACCCCGCGCTCTCGCCCGGCTTACCAACACGTTCGGCCCCAACCATGGCGTCCGCTTAAACGAGCTTGGCCGTGGCATTGACCGCACACGGCTTGTCGACTGCTGTGCAAGTGATCGCAAGTCCGTGGGGGCCGAGATCTCATGGGGTGTACGCACGCGTAATCGGGCCGAGGTTGATGCTTTTTTGGGCAATTTGTTGCAAGAGGTATGCCGGCGGCTGAACGATGAGGATAATGACGGCACCAGTGAGAAAAAGCCCGGCAAGGGTGCTGCCAGTAATAGTAGTAGTAGCAGCAGTAGTTCTAGTTCAGCAACGACTATCACGGCGGCGCGTGGCGTGACGCTTAAAGTTTACCGCGCGCTGCCCGACGCTGACCCTACGCGGGCCAAGCGGCTGGGCCACGGACAATGTGACATTTATAGCCGATCGCGCACTCTGGGAGCAGCGACGCGCGATGCTGCCGTGCTTTTTCGCGTGCTACGCACGCTTATGGACGGCATGGACTGCCCCGCCGAGCGACTGCGTGGTGTTGGCATCCAGCTCACTAAGCTTGAGCGTTCTGCCGCTGGTGCTGTCCGGGGCACGGGGGCTGGGGGCAACAGAGGCTTGCTCCGGTTTGTGACAAGTGCAGCGTCGCCAAAGAAATCAACGGCAGAAGCAGCAGCAGCAACAACAATGGATATAGCCGAGAGGGCTATGGCGTCTGCTGTTAATGTTGGTGATGCTTTGGAGGCTAATTGCATAGCTACTATTGATACTACTACGGCTACACCAAGAGGTAATAACTGCGGTGTTAACAATAAGGTAATTAAAGACGCACATGAGGTTTTGCACAATGGCAACGGCAATTATACCGGACCCGCCTCTGATCGGAACGTTAACAGCAATTCTCTTGTCCCACATGGTATTGATGCATCAGAAATTGACTGGGAGGTTTATCAAACTCTTCCTGCTAGTCTTAGGCGAGTGATCCGTGCCGAGTACAATCTGCCTGTGGCGACTGCCTCGCAGTTGATACGCGAAGATGCCGAAGTAGAAGCCGAGACCAAGGCGGTTGCAATAGCTGGTAGTGAGGCTGTAATAAATCCTGGTTGGGTTAGGCAGACAGACACGACGTTTTACCAAGGCAGCCTAGCTACCAGACTGCCCGAAGAAGCTGCGTTGCTACGGGAGGAAGCTGAGCTCGAGGTACAGGCCGAGCAGCTAGAGATTGAGCGCCAGATCCGCGAGCAGCAGCAGCAGCAACAACAACTGGACAAAAAGAAACACATTCCAGCACCCTTGGTGCCGCCACCGACCAAGCGCGCTCGGCTAACGCGGCGGGTCCGCGTATACCAAAACACCCTCACACAACAGTTCCCGGGCGGGGTCGACCCCAACAGCCGCCGAGACGGCCCACACTTGGAAGATACCAGGAGGGTGATTGATGCTGGTTATAACTACTTTCAACATCCATCAATTCTAGACGTGGATGTACTGCAGGAGCTTCCACCCGCAGTGCTGGCAGAATTGCAACGCGATCTCAAGATGCGTGGCGTGGTGTCCACTTCCTCTTTTCATGCCAGTAAGGGCATTGGTATTCATAATAACAATCTTATCAATGCTGGCAAGGCGAGAGACTCCAATCCTCAGGCGGGCGCGCGGTCGCGGTTGCCGCCGGCGCCGGCACGAGAGTCACCTTTTCTCGACGCCCGCTACAGTCTAGCGGAAGCTGGTCCGCTGGTCGTGCAGTGGCTCACATTTGCCGCTGAGGCGGGAGGCGGCCCGCATGAGGCCGATGTGCGGGTTGTCACCGATTACGCGTGCCGACTTGCCGCCAACCCTCGATACTGGCGTGATGCTGTTAGACTTGTGCGCAACATTGAGCGCGAATTACATTTGCATGCCTATGCTGCATGGGGCCCTGTTGTGACCAGCCTCAAAGACACCGTCAGAGCTGCGTTTGAGGCCCAGGGCGTCCCGGTCGCGCTCTGACCGGTCATCAGTTAGATAAATAGAAAATTTGTTTATTGTCCTAATATCTAGAAGTTCCATAACAAAAGGATATAAAAAGAAGACATATAACTCCAACATTTATCTCAATGAGACTGACAAGGTAACGCTCTCAGCGCGTGTAGGGGGTTTCAACATTCGATGGCGCCGAATTCTCCATGGGAAGTTCCATGTGTTGAGAGAAATCTGAGATTACACCTGGTAGCTCAATACCAGCGATTGACACACAGCAAAACCTCAACAAGCTGCTCTAATCAAGCGAACCATCAGCAAAGAAGTTGCGGTAAGGAGTCTAAGAATTTGACCACCGCACCAAGACCCTTGTTGATATTGAGAAGGATTTGAAGATTAAGCTCCGGGTCATTAGTTTTTTTGTTTTGTTTTTTGAAATACTTGTTATTAATCTATGCAATCCATTATTATATCTGTATATTTTACTGTCATGAAAACGTTCATTAAAAGGCCTCCAGGATACGCAGAGTGTTGGTGTGGCCGAAACCACCAGTCCAGCCCTGGATAGCGACAACAGCGTCGCCCTTGGTAAGAATGCCCAGCTCAATAGCCTGGTCAATACCCCACTTGAGTCTTTGCTCAACGTCAGACTGCCAGTCTTCGGCAGACTCAGGACGAGGCTCAGTGTAGATGAATGGATACACACCTCTGTACAAATGAGAAAAGCGCGCAGCCTTTTCGTTTCTAGTAACCATCAGAATGGGGCAGTTGGGTCTGTACTTGGACACCAGGCGGGCAGTCGAACCAGAGGTAGACAACACGATAATGGCGCGGGCCTGTTGCTCAAATGACGCAGAAACGGCAGCAATGGCAATGGTCTCACCGGTCTCGGTCGGGCGGGGCACCAGAGATCTCAGTTCCTGGAATAGGGGCTGGTACGCAATACCCTTTTCAGCAACAATGGCCGTCTCGTGCATCATGTGCACGGCCTCAGTGGGGTAGTCGCCCTTGGCGGTCTCACCGGAAAGCATGACACAGTCGGCACCATCGAGAATGGCATTACCAACGTCAGAAACCTCGGCTCTGGTGGGACGGGGGTTGTAAGTCATAGACTCGAGCATCTGAGTGGCGCAAATAACAGGCTTACCGGCCAGGTTACACTTGGCAATCAATTGCTTCTGGACAATAAACACCTGAGATGCGGGAATTTCGATACCAAGATCACCACGGGCAACCATGACACCGTCGGTTTCCTTGAGAATGTCGTCAAAGTTGTTGACACCCTGCTGGTTCTCAATCTTGGCAATAATCTGAATGCTTTTACCCTCCTCGCCAAGGACCTCGCGAATGGCGCGAATGTCGTCACCAGTGCGGATAAACGAAGCAAAGATCATGTCGACCTGGTTCTTGACACCAAACTTGATATCCTCCTTGTCCTTCTCGGATAAGGCAGGAAGATCAACGTCGGTCTTGGGCAGGTTGACGCCCTTGTGGGAAGAAATTTTACCATTGTTGACGGCTCTGACTCTAAGGGTCTCATCGTCGACAATCTCGAGAACCTCAAATGAAAGGACACCATCGTCGACGTAAATGATACGGCCGGCCTGAATAACCTTGGTGAGGTTCTTGTAGTCAACGTACATAATTTCCTCGTTAGAGACTTCCTTGTATTGGTCGTTAGTGGTGAAAATCATTTCGTGGCCAGCAGAAACAGGGTAGTCAAGACCCTCAACGGTGTTACCGGTACGGATCTCGGGACCCTTGGTGTCAAGAGCAATGGCGATGGGTCTGCCAGGGTATTCCTTCTCTGACTGGCGTGCATGGTCGACAACGGACTGGTGGTACTCGTAAGAACCGTGGGAAAAGTTCATGCGAACAATGTTGAGACCGGCCTTGCGGAGAGCCGTAATCATCTCGACAGAGTTGGTCTTGGGACCAATGGTGCCGATGATGGAAGAACGACGGTAGTTTCTGTTGGGAAGGTTTTCGACATCCAGGGTACTGAGCCACTGGAGGTTGGTACTGGGATTGTCTGAGGGATAAATCATTGTGATTGATAACGAGGGGTAGTGGGGGTTAGTTAATAATGAAGATAGAGAGGAAAAGAGAAAAGAAAAGAAAAAAAGAAAGGGAAGTTAGAATGAGAGAGGGGAAGGGGGGTTTATTTATATTATTTTTTTTTTTTTTTCAAATTCAATTACGTAGAATAGGCCAGGTAATCATAGGCCCGTGGTAAGCGGCAAGTGGGCGGAAGGTGAAAAGAAGGCAGAAGCAGATAACTACGTGAATTTGCGGTATTGCTTTGCTGTGTTGAAGGGGGAAAAAATTTTTTTTGTTGAAATCTCTACTGAGGGGTCTTTTGTTACAACAGTTAGCACGTATACATACACATAAAAGAAAATACACAACAAGGCCAGCCGTTGTTTACATCATTGCCCCAGCTGTCAGCTGCTGCCGTTCATAGTCACCATCAGGAACAGTCGTCCAAAAAAAAATAAAAAATAAAAATAAAAATCAATTGCTGAATTGTTTTTGACAATATCAATTCTAGGCAGTCTTGTCAGTTCATGAGCATTACACATGATTGTGATAAAATCAGGTTCTTTGAGTGTATCTTTTTTTTGCTTGTTTGTGCTGCTTTTTTTTGTTTTTTTTTTTTCTTAGCAGCAACAATCTCGTTTGGTTGGTTGGAGGGGTGGCCTGCACCTCTGGGACCTTGTAGTGGCAGTTGCCTAAGAAAGAAGGAGGGGTACTTTTGCGATAAAAATGAAGGGAGTTTTTCCGTATCTCGAATAACCCGTAAAGGGAATTGAGTATAGATTATTACTCTAATAAGCAACTTACTATAATGGCAGTTGGAATTTTAAACTTTTTTTTTTCTTTACCGTTGGCGGCACAGTGTATGTAATGACGTCCGGAAAAAAAAAAGAAAAAGAAATGTTACTTTTATTTTTCTTTTTTTAAGTAGTAGTAGTGTAGTACTATTTGCAAAGGCTTTTTCTTTCCCCTTTAAAAAATTGCCTCTCAGTGAATACCAAAAAAAAGAATACTTGAAACACTCATTACTTATTATTGCTGCCAAAGTAATTGTTCCCTTTTTCAAACCTTCGAATTTTTACTGGACAACAGATCCTAATCGTGATAATATTATTACTAATATTAATAATCCACCAAGGGCCAACCTTTATGAACCCTTTATTATTTACACCTCGATGCCTTTTTTTTGGCCTTTTGAAAACAAGCAAACGTAAACGTCAAAAAGTAAACAAGCAGCAGTTTCTAGACACCAGTATCACCACCAACTCTAGAGTTTTTTTTTTTTTTGGAGTGGCCATTTATCTCCAGTTGCGTAAATACTAGAACCAACGATTTATGAAGGTGATGATCATGATGTGCTATTATTATCTCAAACAGAATCACAATCAGCAGATGCCACAAAGAAACCAAGAGATTCATTAATTCAGAACAAATTCAATCAAACATTAACTGCCTCTATTTGAAAGAAAAACAAAATGGAATAACTAAAACCATTTTATATGTATAATTATATATTGTTACATTGCATTCTCAATGGGGGGAAATATCATATATTTTGATAGATTGATCAATTGGCCATAACCACTATCCTCATAAAAGTGCAAACACTGTCAAGCATTTCAACAAGGCTTACGTTTCGTTTCCATGTCACATACAATCCCCCAGAGGGTTCTTTTAACATGTGGATTTTGCCAGATGAAGCAGTATCGCACCATACAAAACGTGCAAAAATATAGCATGCTGAATATGATTTTTTTTTTTTCAAAATCTGGGTCCTTTATACTTTTCATTACCCACTTTTCATCTCAGTTTTGTCTATCCCTTTCCTAAAACCACCCAAAGGTTTCACTGGTCCAAGGTGGCCCTGACAAAAAAAAACTGGAGCATTAAAAACATTCCACCAAAAAATTACCAATAATAAGCTAAAATTGTCATCGCTTTTTTTTCCTGTCATGATTATGGTCATTTTGCAGCGGTTTAAAGTGGGCTACGCATTAATATGCGCCATCAACTTCAAACCAGCGAATTTGGTTATGTACTCATGAAGCTTCATCTAAGTTATTTTTTTTTATTTATTATAAAATAAATAATTTACAAAAGAAGTTAAAGTTAGGTCTAAATGAGGGGCGCTTTTAAACCCGGTTGAGTTAGAACTGAAAAAAAAATAGTGACCCTGGTGGATCATTGTGAGCCAGGATACACTGAAGAAAGTCTGATCATTGAAGACAACCCTCTAACGTTATACAATTGCAACAGCAGTTGCTACAGCCACAGACTAAGTGTACTTTGACTCTGAGTACTCTACAGAGGGTCAATTGCCTTAAAACTACAAGCCAGTCTATAGTATCTTCTCAGTAGATGGTAGTGGCCAGCTAGTCTCAAAGAACCTTAAATTATCAAGGTGTAAGTCAATAATTATGGAAGTTAATATGGGGTCAAGAAAGAAACTCCCGCGTCAAAAGCAGTAGTGGGCAAGATTGTGGCTAGCTTACTCAGTGTGTTTTTATTCCAGCTACAGCGATTGGAATTGCTTCCACTTTGATTTCAAGCATTGTTATTAAAGGCAGAAGCAGAAAGAAGAAAGAAGGGGAAAAAAAAAAGCATACGTTGTAACACCCAAGCCTGGAAAACAAGGGCCAATGAACTGACAAGATAGGCTTCATGCTGATAGTGTCATAATTACTTGAATGGAATAGATTAGGCGAATGCCCACCAAGAATTAATTTTGGAGGTATTTTTTTATTTTTTTAAAAACAAAAAAAAAGAGTACGAAAAAGACAAAGCTTTTTGGTCCTCTAGCAAACATTAGCAAAATTTTAGCACACAAAAAAAAAGAGCTTTTACCGGTGCTTTTATTTACCGTGAATCCGTCGATTACCTTGTCCTTATTAGACACTTTGTACGCATCATAGTAGTTATCCGTATAGTATATTGTATACACCATTTTCGCGTCTAAAATGTCTAGATAGTAATTATTGCACAGATTCAGCTGGTTATTTTTGTAGCTATCCAAAATACCTGGTGAATTTTGTGAACGGTAGCTAACCTTTATCGACCCAAAACCCACGGTCTTAGCGAACGATTAGCCATCAATAACAAATTTATAGTCAATGTACAGACTACAAGCAGCTAGTAGTAGCATAAGTAGTAGCAGTAGTAGTAGCACATACAGTTTCGTCTGTCAAGGAAATTATCATGGCTTTTCATTTAGACTTTAGTGAGCTATTATTGACATTTGGCTGGCAAATTAACGCAATTTTTAAACACAAAATTAAAAAAAAAAAAAAAAATAAATAACCACAATTTTATTTTATTTTTTTCTACCTAATTCTTGTTATCGTTGCCAAATAGACCCTATGGCCTATAGCCACGTTCTAGGGTCTCAGTCCTAGACTGGCTCTCTACACATTCAAGCCCCTCTTCCCTCCTCTCCTCTAGATCAGGAGAGGGCTTTAACTAATAGCCAGAAATTGTAAAAAAAAAAAAAAAAAATTGGAGCTTTTATGTTTGCAACCACTACTTTTAAAAATAGGTTATACAGTCTATCTAAAAATTTCATCTATATATAGTCCTTTTTACAGATGTATCGTCAACAGAAATCCCTCCGTCTGTCATTAGACGATATTTCAAAGATTGTTTCTTGAGCAGTAGCCATGATATATATTACTGCCATTATTTATCTTTACTATTGGCATAATTTTTATTGTCGCAATCAAGCACACTCGTGTAAAAACTAGGTTGTGGCTTTTAGCAAACCCTAAAAAAAAAGGCAGAAAAAAACCCTAAGCCTTGACTTAACTGACTTACGACTTGCGCATTGTAATTTTTATGGCATAAGTGGTGGTAATGCATGGTTGTATTTTAAGGGTTAGGCTTAGCAAGCAAATACCCACTGTCCCACCATTCTTTTGTATATTCAGCTCATTGAGTTTTAAGACGGTGAAATTTTCACTTTTGTTCTTTCCATCAGATCGCAACACGTTCAATTACAGCACCAACCACAAAATAATGTAACCCATCCACTACCCTCGAAACAACAACAACAACCCACCAGCAATTTTCAATTTTATTTTTATGTAATTTTTTTTTTTTTTTATAACTTTCAAAAATTTTCCTTCTTCTTCTCCTTTTCCTTTTTTTCCTTCTTTTTACTCCCCCCCTTACCTCTCCTTACCTATATCCCTAACAATGTCTACTGAACAAACTTTCATTGCTATCAAGGTAATTTTATTATAATCAATCTGCTTTTTTTTTGTAAATTTCATTCATTCTAACTTTTTTTTTTTTTGTTTTTATAGCCCGATGGTGTCCAGCGTGGCCTCATTGCCCCCATCATCTCCAGATTCGAGTCCCGTGGCTTCAAGCTTGTTGCCATCAAGCTTGCCCAGCCCTCTGAGGAGCTCCTCCGTGAGCACTACTCTGATCTCCAGGAGAAGCCCTTCTTCCCTGGTTTGCTCTCTTACATGAGATCTGGCCCCGTTCTTGCTACCGTTTGGGAGGGTAAGGATGTTGTCAAGCAGGGTCGTGTCATTCTTGGTGCCACCAACCCTCTTCAGTCTGCCCCTGGTACCATCCGTGGTGATTACGCCATTGATGTTGGTCGCAACGTTGCCCACGGCTCTGACTCTGTTGAGTCTGCCAAGAGAGAGATTGCTCTTTGGTTCAAGAAGGAGGAGCTCGTTGAGTACACCCCTGCTCTCCACGCTTGGATCTACGAGTAAACGTATCGATTTCTAGCATGATTTGTATATACTGAAATTGATTGACCTTTTACTTGATTTGTTTTTTCAACCATCGTAGCGTAACTAATGATTAAAGATCGTAAAGACACCAAAAAAAAAAAAAAAAAAGGAGCAACTATTTTTTTTTTCAAATAACTCCGGGCCAACTCTTTGGAAATCTTGGTACAAACTAATAGCAAATATTATACACAATTCATATAAAATCCAAAACAAAATTAAAAAAAAATGAAACGATAAAAACGATAAAATTCAAAAATAAAATAAAATGAAAAAGCAATCAAAAATTTTTCTCATCACGTCTTTTTTTCTTTCTTCCTCTCGAGTCTCTTTTTTTTTTATATATTAGTGTTCACCACCTCCTGCCTTTTTTTTCCAGGTTTTAACTTCTTCCCAGGCTTGGGCCAATTCCTTTTTTAATTTTTCATTGGTATTGGAAAGTTCAGCAATACTTTGTTCATTTAGTAATTTTTCAATTGTATACTTTTGAATTAAAGTGGCTTCAGTTTCCTTTAATTGTCGGATATATTCAGCAGATCGTTGTAGGATTTGGCCCTTATTTTTGTCACAATTGGGGACAATTTGGGAAAGGGTATGGATTCCCTCGTTGATATTTTCGCGGCGTCGGCGCTCGACTTCCTTGTGGTTGTCGCGACGCTGGCGGTGCCACTCGGGACTACCAACAGGTGGCTTGGGTCCAGCGGTTGCTGAAAGCTGGTTATGGAGAATGACCTGGGGCTGCTGGGCTTGTTGGTGTTGCTGCTGATGCTGCTGGAGCTGCTGGAGCTGCTGCGCTGTCTGCTGGTGCTGCTGTTGCTGCTGTTGCTGAGAGGGGTGCGCTGAGACGGGGGCTGACGAGGTGGTGGTCGCGGTAGCCGGCGCGCTAGAAGCGTTGACCGTCGTGACATTGCCGTCATCATTGCTGACGGCAGCCGCTGCTGTCGCAACGGTGTTGTTATACGCGGACACGTCCTCCACAGCCACAGCCGCAGCCGCAGCGACCGCTGCAGCAGCACTCAGAGCCGTGTTGTCCTCAACGGCATTAGAAAAGCTCCGCTTTCTGGATGCGCCATTTCCCTGTTGCTGCTGCTGTTGCTGAAGTTGCTGACGCTTGGCTTGCTCGAACAGCACGGCGGCAGCGGCTGTGTCGGCAATGGCCTGCTCCTTGAGCTGATTTTCCTGCTGCTCGAGGATCTCGTTATCAATCACGTCGTTTGACGTTTCCTGGGAAGCAGCCGTCTGTCGCTTTTTAGCCACAGGACTTTTGTCTCCCTTCAGTTCAGGCTTTACGTAGGTGGCACGACGGCTCTTGACGGCGGTATCGTGACTATCGTTCATGGCTGTGCTTGTAATGTTTCTGTGCAATTGATGGTTAGCAGTCGTCGTTATGCTGCTCAGTCATGTGATAGTATCGCGGGCCAAAGACGCGTCGAGACAATACAAAATAAACGCTGACGCTTGCCCACGACCTGTTACAATTAACAACAATATACTTACATTTATATGAGTGTGTCAAGATAGTCTTTTGTTCTTGCGAGCTTTTCAAAAACAATATTCCAAAAAATAATAATGTAACGGGGGGGTTGTAGTAGGAGTGAGTGTGTCCTGCTTGTGGTATCGGTACAGTTGGACAGGATGGGCGACGCGTCGTTCTTGTTTTTCTGAGTATGTGTTTGTTGGTGTTTTTTATTTATTTGTATTATTATTATTTTTTATTTTTTGTGAAAAGAAAAAAAAAGAGAAAAGGAAGGTCAGGTGAGAGAAGAACAGGTGATCTGGGCTGGTTTATATAGTTGGTAGCCCTTCCAGCAAAATAATAATAATAATGACCACTGCCAGCCAAAAAAAAATTACTGAGTGTCATTTTAAGCCCATTTGTTAGGGGGGCTGACCTTGAATTTGTTTCATGCACATCTCTTAGCCGTGCTGAAATATACTCTTTATGTAATTACAAGCATGGTGTTGCCCACGTGATAAACTAAAATTTTAGATTAATCAGCAAGATTAGGACGCAATGACGACATTATCCCGTAACGTGATATTCGCAAAAAAGAAATAACACAAAATACATAGGACATAAAATATAATACTTTGGATTTTTCGTTTAATAGAAATAAAAATAAAAATAAATAAAAAAAACTTGAAAAAGGAAGGTGATTCTCAACGGACCCACCCCTTTGGTGATCACTTATGAGTACCTTTCTATCCACCTACCTGACCACAAACTATACAATTATCACGTATCCTACAAAGTACATTTCAGCTTTTTTTTTTAAAAGATATCAAAGATCAGCTGACTCCTCTCTTTACAGTTATTTTTCATTTTCATAGAACCAGATCTTGTCAGTGATGATTAAATATGAACGTGCCGGTTAAAGGGCTTTTTTGAGCAGCTGATAGTAATATGATAACGATAGTAGATAATAGATTTTATGTGTGATTTTTTTAATACCTACGAAGGAGTCAAAAGTACCTAAGCTTTTGTGCTCTAACGGCGGACGGTAGAAAGTGGATACCACATGACTTGACAGTGGATATATATATATATATATATATTTATATAGTCTTAAGCGCGTGGGCCTGCTGAGATCTGGAAATCATCGTCCAGATTAATCCAGATTGACAGGTTCTAGACCCATCCCCACGAATCAAATTGAATCTGTTACAATGCTTTTGCCCCTTCCCTCACTTCCCTCTTGGTTCCTACTCTTTTTTTTTTTTACATTTATTTATGGTATCGTACACAACTTTGCGGGCACGGCGCGCATTGTAAAGGGTCCTCTTTTTTTTTTCTTTTTTTTTTATATATATATTATTTTTAAATTCTAGGGACCTGTGGCACAAGCTACGGAAGTTTGTGATCCAGGTTCCACAGCCTGTCTATGCAAAGCAACTCCATTAACCTTGTGGCCAGGAAAAAAAAACTAAGCCTTCTTTCCCCTCTTATTAAAATTAGCAATAATTTGACAAATTTTCTTTCTTCAAGTTAGTTAAAAACCACATCTTAGTGGCTGGATGATTTTTTTTTCAGTAAATCTCTAGTGTTATACCGGAAGATATCAGGTCATTGGTTCCTGATTATGTATCGCCGCCAAAAGAAAAACAAAATAATTAAAATAAATAAATAAAACATTAAACAAC